>QRAA01000363.1:0-89140 GCA_003670145.1 Fusarium subtropicale
GTTACAATCCAATGAGAGATGATGAGGTGTCACGGTTCCTGTCTCAGTGGTTGCTCGTGGCGAACTAGTACCTTGTTACCCGTCGAGAGAATGAATGCCGAGGCCGTGGCGTTTCTTTATACCGAGATAGTTGTTGAGTGCCGGCGAAATAGAATATACTAGTTTTTGTAGAAGTAATAATAAGATAGTGTATACTCCAAATTGTGCCATCAATTTCATGTCGTATGTCTCGTGTCTGATGATCATCCCCTCTCTTCGCCACTCCAATGGACGGTGATACCCCATCGAATGACCTCACAAATGCCACGTCAATTACTATTAACTGTCATTTGCAGAAACTGGCTCGTGAAAGACTTCAGCCGTCGGATGCGCGGCACAAATTAGCCATGGGTCTCCCCTGACAGTTTTCTCCGAACAGTCGGCCGCTCTGTCAACCAAGGCTCCATACTGGCTGGAAGTATGCGATCCTTTTCGAATACTATTTCGATCGTCGTGATCACAGCTTACAAAACCACTTCCTTGCATCTTTGTAACAACCTGAAAAGGAATCTTGTGGATATAGACTAAGAAGATCAAGGAAGGAGATTAACAGACGACATCGCCACTTGAGCAGCATCACAAGTATATAAAAAGCTTCGACTCGCCGTCTCTTTTTCTCAATCATCAACCTTCAGACTCACACTCTACAACAACAACAACCTCTCTAAACCAAAACCCCAAACACTCCAATCTTCAAGATGCAGTTCACTGGTCTCCTTTCTCTTGCCGCCTTGGCCACCATGGCTTCTGCCGCTTCCATCAAGGTCAACTTGTACGTTTTCATCTTCTATTGTATAACTTCCATCAACTGACCAATTCTAGCTACTCTGACACTGGATGCCGCAACTTCATCGGATCCCGATTCATCGACTACAACGCCAGCCAGGGCGGTACCTACCACACCGGTGGCCCCGCCGGTTCTCGTGGTGGACTTTACGTCGACTCCAACAACTCTGGTCTCTCCTGTAAGTTCCGAAGCTTATGCTCCTGATGATAAATGTACTGATCGATGCGACATAGACCGAGGCTTCAGCAACCACGCTGATGGTAGCTCTCCCTTCACTGGCAACCTCCGTGATGGCCAGTGCATCGGTACCACCGACGGTCTCTACGCTGTTTTCACTGTCTAGATGGTTACTTCCTAGACATCAGGTCATATGACATCGTTGGAAAAATTATTGTGCCGATCCCTTTAGAGAAACATGCGGCCGGGGTAGCATTGCATCGAAGACCACTGGATACATCATGCGCTAGGCATATGGATCCGCAACAGTCATTTCCGTCTACATATATTCTTTCAGTATAAATACAGTCTCTCATTATATATACTTTATGATATTTCTATATATTATACTTTCGTAAAAGGTTGTGTCCATCTATCTGACCAATCAATCGGCCCGAGTTGTGACTGCAGTAGAAAGATTCGTAAGATGATGAGTATACAAAAACATGCTATATATCTATAGCCAATTTAAGTGGCTACCAAATCAATTTTTATATATATTCAATTAGTTAGGCTCTGGCAACCAAAACCTTTACCCCTCCCAAATAACATACAACCTGCTCCCAGTTTTTAAGTTTGGATGAACACGAGGTGATCGATACCGTGCTGTGTAACGTTGCACATAGTGCACAGCCCATAGCTTATAGTTCTTGTCAGCAAACTTGGAAAACACCATCTTACCTGCGGAATCGCGGAAATGAACGTTCATTCTCATGGCTTGTATCAGCCGACGGAATTCGGCAGTCCATGTGGATCCTAAGGAGAGTTTCGGCTAGTGATATCTTCACAAGGCACTGCCGGATTCCGTCAATCGATAGTTCATGTTAGTTACGAACCGTTGAAGCCCCTAGGCCACTAGGCCAGTAAGAAGGAAACGACTTTGACAATGTGTGTAGACCAATTTGCAACCTCCATACCAAAATACTGTCCATGTCAGACCGAGCTGAAGCGGCTGACTGGGCTGCATCTCACTGCATATATACGAGGCCTCCTCGACTTTAATGTATGATCTGAGTGATCATATTCTCGCTGGTGGCGTCCAATTGGTAAATGCTTCTGTCATAGTTTGCTTCTAAAGCGGTACCTTGCAGGTCGGCTGGCGGGTATGCAAGAACGGGCCTCAACAACATGGGCAATATACTTTCAGCTTTGAACGCCACTTACTGTATGTTAGTCATTGATCTTCAGCGCACAGATAAACATCAGTGAATTAGTCCTCGTGATTTAATTCTAGCCCATCCTCCCCGTCTGAGCGGCTGAAAATAACACGAACAGGCAATTTCGTTTTAACGCCACAAACATTCGCGACCAATTAGACACCATCTTTATTACGAAATCACCTCCGAAGGAAGCTATATCAGGTCATAATGAAAGCTAGACCAGGTTGTCGGTGATTATTTGGCCCTGAAACATGCAGCTGCTAAAACATGATCTACCCGCGATGCCCGATCAGCAAACGGTTCCTAGCGTACCTGGGTATATAAGACTGGTAGATATCAATTACTCTTCATCTCCTAGTATCACCTTCATTATCTGTTCAGGTCACTCTTTCTACTCATTCTTGCCTCTCTTTATGTCACAATGAAACATCTCTTAACACTCGCTCTTTGCTTCAGCAGCATCAATGCTGTCGCCATCACCAACCCTCACAAGTCCTCAGGATCAGATATTCCTGAAGGCAGTCTTCAGTTCCTGAGTCAACGGGCCTCAGCGCCTATCGGAAGCGCTATTTCTCGCAATAACTGGGCCGTCACTTGCGACAGCGCACAGTCAGGAAATGAGTGCAACAAAGCCATTGACGGCAACAAGGATACCTTTTGGCACACATTTTACGGCGCCAATGGAGATCCAAAGCCCCCCCATACTTACACCATTGATATGAAAACAACACAGAACGTCAATGGTTTGTCTATGTTGCCTCGACAGGATGGTAGCAGAAATGGCTGGATCGGTCGCCATGAGGTTTATCTAAGCTCAGATGGCACAAACTGGGGCAGCCCTGTTGCAAGTGGTAGTTGGTTCGCGGACTCTACTACGAAATACTCAAATTTTGAAACTCGCCCTGCTCGCTATGTTCGTCTTGTTACTCTCACTGAGGCCAGTGGTCAACCTTGGACTAGCATTGCAGAGATCAACGTCTTCCAAGCTAGTTCCTACACAGCCCCCCAACCTGGTCTTGGACGCTGGGGTCCAACTATTGACCTGCCGATTGTTCCTGCAGCTGCAGCAATTGAGCCGACATCGGGACGAGTTCTCATGTGGTCTTCATATCGCAATGATGCATTTGGAGGATCCCCTGGTGGTGTCACGTTGACGTCTTCGTGGGATCCATCCACCGGCATTGTTTCCGACCGCACTGTGACTGTCACTAAGCATGATATGTTCTGCCCTGGTATCTCCATGGATGGTAACGGCCAGATCGTGGTCACAGGTGGAAATGACGCCAAGAAGACCAGTTTGTATGATTCATCTAGCGATAGCTGGATCCCGGGCCCTGACATGCAAGTGGCCCGTGGGTATCAGTCATCAGCTACCATGTCAGACGGTCGTGTCTTTACCATCGGAGGTTCTTGGAGCGGTGGCACATTTGAGAAGAATGGCGAAGTCTATAGCCCGTCTTCAAAGACATGGACGTCCCTACCCAATGCCAAGGTCAACCCAATGTTGACGGCTGACAAGCAAGGAATATACCGTTCAGACAACCACGCGTGGCTCTTTGGGTGGAAGAAGGGTTCAGTTTTCCAAGCAGGACCTAGCACTGCCATGAACTGGTACTATACCAGCGGAAGTGGCGATGTCAAATCAGCCGGAAAACGCCAGTCTAACCGTGGTGTAGCCCCTGATGCCATGTGCGGAAACGCTGTCATGTACGACGCCGTTCAGGGCAAGATTTTGACCTTTGGCGGTTCCCCAGACTATCAAGACTCTGACGCCACAACCAACGCCCACATCATCACTCTCGGTGAGCCTGGAACGACACCCAACACTGTCTTTGCTAGCAATGGCTTGTATTTTGCCCGAACGTTTCACACCTCTGTTGTTCTTCCAGACGGAAGCACATTCATTACAGGAGGTCAACGACGTGGAATTCCATTCGCGGATTCAACACCTGTTTTTACACCTGAGATTTATGTCCCTGAACAAGACACCTTTTACAAGCAGAACCCCAACTCTATCGTTCGCGTCTATCACAGCATTTCTCTTTTGTTGCCTGATGGCAGGGTATTTAACGGTGGCGGAGGTCTTTGTGGTGATTGTACCACGAACCATTTCGACGCGCAAATCTTTACGCCCAACTATCTGTACAATAGCAACGGCAATCTCGCGACACGTCCCAAGATTACCAAGACTTCTGTACAGAGTGTCAAGGTCGGTAGCAGGATTACAATTTCGACGGACTCTTCGATTACAAAGGCGTCGTTGATTCGCTATGGTACAGCGACACACACGGTCAATACTGACCAGCGCCGCATTCCCCTGACTCTGACGAACAACGGAGGAAATAGCTATTCTTTCCAAGTTCCTAACGACTCTGGTGTTGCTTTGCCTGGTTATTGGATGTTATTCGTGATGAACTCGGCGGGTGTTCCCAGTGTGGCTTCGACTATTCGCGTTACTCAGTGATTTTAGGAAGCCAAGTTTTATAGGACGTTATTTTAATCAGCGATCAGTTAATTCAATTTATTGCTTTCTCCACTTGTTGTAGGTAGTTGTCACTTCAATGGGCCCCATGTTCTCTTCCGCTATGTCAACTCGTGATCTGCGCAAGGTAGTTCTTCCAACGGTCAGGACCTCCAGCGACGACTCAGTACTGGTTTAACCGCGACAGTATGCAGCTCTACATGTTGTACAAAGCTTGATCCGAAACCCAGCCATTACTTGGACTCATATTATGTCATTCTCAAAATCATCACCGCGTGCGCAAGCTCCGTCGCGTCACTCCGCTCTCCAACACAGGGAAAGACTGACTACAGACTAGAACAGTTTGAAGGATGTTATCAGTTTAGTTAGAAACAGCGCTAAGAGGCTCGCTATCAAAGGTCCCGGTGGCGTTTACTACGAATCGATAGTTTGACAGCCTTTCCCGCGTATGCTGTAGCAGTACTGGACATTTACCATCCGGTCCAATCACAAGAATGACGTCAATTATGGATGTTGAAACTAACCTGAGATGGTAATTCAATTGGGTTTGAGACGGTTCTGTCACATGCGAATCGGCCTCGATGACCAACAGTAGTAAGGTTAGCTTAACTTGGGAACTTGACAGGTTGCGCTGTGTTGATCATCAGATGATCCGGGGTTTATTCAATCAATGCACAAGGCCTAGAAAAGAGAAAATTCCCTTTCCTTACCAATCAGTTGGGATGCGGTGAGATAAGAACGGAATGGCTTCATGAGTCTAGACCTCGTCTCTTCGCTTGGTTACTCGACACGGTTTGAACCCGGGAATGACCAATCACGTACAATCGTTTAGAATGTTTCGGACCTACGCGTTATTACCCCCGGGTCATATCGGCCGAGTGATAGGTTCAACTACCCTAGATGAATAAATGATTTGACGCGGTCAACTTGTCAGACGTGTTTCGCAGCGATCCCATTGTATATCAAGATAAGTGTAGTTTATTCTCGCGTATAACGAAGCTTTTAGTAGAACAAAGTATATAGTTTCTTTGTTTTAACGTGTTGTTGTCCGTGTTCTCGGAATAGCTTGCCGAAATGTCATCTGAACTGACGGCTAACAACATGAACAAGCGTTTATTCCCCATTGTGCATCGGACCCGGGGTGATACACAGCCCTTGTTTAGTTGCATTGCTTTCATTGGATGCAAATACACTAACAGCGGATCTATGCTACTCTAATCACAATTGTGCATTCACACTTTGTTCCTCCATCTCTGTGCCTCTACACCACAGTTCCCGAGCATCTGTCAAACTATTTCGAGAGCTATGCCATATCCAAGCTTCCCATGCCAAGTCATCTGGTCTTCAACCTCGGATGCCACCCGAAAGACACGCTCTTCCCCCGTCTCCCCTAGTGACATATCATCATCCCGACCAATAACTTCCACGGACGACAGCATCAGAAGGAGAATAGCGTCAAAGCCCACAAGCTGAAACCCCGCCCGTTAGGATCGACAGACCATGACCGAGTAGGAAACACCCTTGTTCTAGAGTGGTGGATAAACCATCCTTTCTCCGCATTCCTTCACCAGTTCCTCTTGCGCTCCAATCATCGACATGCGCTTCTACCCAGTTGTCACGCGCTGTAGAATGGGCGTTTCTTAGCGTGTCCTCTCGCGTTGGGCTCTGACTCTGAAGCCTGCGATTAAGTGTTGCAATGACTGACTTTCTTTCCCCGTGGGGCACTAATCAACACTTTATTCCGCGTGTCTAGCACGTTTCCAACACCCGTTACCAAGCATGTCATTGGTGCGCGAGGAATACCCATGATGTGCTTTATTTGTGCCGAAAACCTGGGGGTTGAGTAGAGTTTCTGGGGTAGTAGGAAATACGAAAAACTGTTAAATATCGAGGAACCCGCTCTCTGTCGATCAGTCTCCTTCTGCATCTGCACAACCATTGATCAATCGAACCCATCATGAAGCCCAAGGTTTATCAGTTCCTCGTCGGAGTGTTTGCGTCCTTTGGATCGCTTCTCTTTGGTTATGATTTGGGTGTCATTGCTCAGGTCATTGCTTCGCAATCCTACCAGAAGACCTTTGGCACCACCGATGCCTCTCCCGAAACGTAAGGCTCACGCAACTTGAACCTTTCGCGATACTAACAATAACAGGGGAGCTGTTGTAGCTCTGTTCACAGGAGGAGCCTTCTTCGGTGCTGGATTCGCTAGTCCCACTGCTGAATATCTCGGTCGACGATGGACCATCACCATCGGTTCCATCATTTTCCTCCTCGGAGGTGCTCTTCAGACTGGTGCTCCTCAAATCTCGTACCTTATGGCTGGTAGATTCCTCGCTGGTCTCGGTGTCGGTTTCCTGACCATGATCATTCCTCTCTACCAAGCCGAAATTGCCCATCCTTCGATTCGAGGTGTGTACCCAAATAATCCCCGTTGACCCATTTAATAAGCATAAATAAACTGACCTGATCTTCTCGCTGCACAATAGGCCGAATCACCGCTCTCCAACAATTCATGCTGGGTATTGGTGCACTGATCGCTTCTTGGAGTGGTTGGGGTACATACACACACTACACCGACAACCGACAATGGCGAATCCCCCTCGGAATCCAGTGCGTCCCCGCGCTCCTCCTCGGTTCCCTCATCTTCATCTTCCCCGAGTCTCCTCGCTGGCTCATGGACAAGGGTCTGCAGGAAAAGGCTCTGCACACCCTTGCTCGCCTGCACTCCAATGGCAACGTCGACGACCCCTGGGTTCGTGCGGAGATCGAGCAGATTCAGGAAAGCATCGCCGACGAGCATGCCAACGAGGCCAAGTCGTACCTTGAGCTGTTCCGAAACACCTCTTGCTTCCGCCGTCTTTTGATCGCTTGTGGTCTTCAGGCCTCTATCCAGATGACTGGTGTTTCGGCCATTCAGTACTACTCTGTCGCTATCTACAAGCAAGCTGGAATCGAAGCTGCTGATGCCCTCAAGTACCAGGCCATCAACTCCATCATTGCGCTTATCGCACAGGCCCTTTGCATCGCTTTTATTGATCGATTCGGACGTCGCTGGACTCTTATCTGGGGTAACCTGTTCAACTGCTTGACCTTTATCATCGCTACCATTATGCTGGTCGTTTATCCTCCCGGATCCGGTAGCGCGGCTCAAGGTTGGGGTTTCATCATCGTTACTTGGGCGTACAACTTTTCTTTCTCGGCTACTTGCGGACCTCTTTCTTGGATCATCCCTGCCGAGATTTTCGATACCCGAACTCGTGCCAAGGGTGTCAGTCTCGCTACCATGACCTCTTTCGCTTTCAACACCATGATCGGACAGGTCACTGGTATTGCCATGGAGGCCATTGGCTGGAAGTACTACCTTGTTTTCGTTGTTTGCAACTTCACCAACGCTCTTTGCGTCTGGGCTTTCGTCCCCGAGACCAAGCAGATTCCTCTGGAGGAGATGAACTATCTCTTCACCAACGCTCCTTGGTTCATTCCCTTCGTCAACAAGAGCCAGTACTCTGCCGATTACCAGGCCGACTTGGCTCGTAGGGCCGAGAGGATTGACGAGAAGCTGGCTGCTGAGCATGAGACCGGCGAGCATGTCTCAAAGATCTGAAACTGCACTGGGTCGGGTCAACTACGAATTTTAGCTTTAGGAATCTAATTGTTATTAAATGAATTATCGATGTGTTCTTATACTAGGCGTAGCATAGGAGACCATCTAACTCTTAACATTCACATTCACACTCGCACTAGGAATTTGATATGATGATGTATCGTATATTACTCCTTAGTAATGGTATATACAAAGTGCGAAAAATGCTATTCTGATCGCTGTAATGCATGACCCTTCCATGTAATCAATGGTACTCGTTCGTCTTCGGTGGAATCTATCTAACCTCTCCTCCCAGACAGTCATTCTTATCAAGAAGCTTTGCGACCCAAGTACCAGAAACAAAACAAAACAAAACAAAACATGATAAAATGCCACAATTTCCCGCAAAACGTCTCTCAATCCAAGCACAAAACAAAGCGGGATAACGAGGTTGCCTCGGTGTCTTCTGCCGCTCTCTGACACGATGTCGCTCTCAACCCAAATGCAAAACAAGTCGAAACAATGAAATTGAGTACACCATCTTCCGTGATGAGCCTGAAGATAGCCTGAAGTGTTGCACCAAGAATGAGGATGTATTGAGGTGACAAAAGCTCCAATCAGGGTTCCTGGAAGAGAGTACTCGCGACGGCAGTGTCGCTCTCTAACACAAAAGCTCTCACAAACTGAGCACAAAGAAATCGGAATATCGAGGTGGACGGGAAAGCCGTATCCTCATCTGTCGTGCCTTGCCGACAGTCTCTGCTCGTCGAGAACTAAGTGGACTCGTTCTCATCCTCTTCGCGATGGTTGTCCCTGTAGATAAGCTTGAAGGTTCGGTAAAGCGTGATAGACTTCTTCACAGTGTCTGCAAACTCATGGAATCGGTCAAAAGCCTTGCGCTTCAGGAGAACTTTGTAGAATTGTTGTTTCTCCTGATAGCTGAGTTCTTCAACCATGTTGATGTCGGCCGAGATCTTGATGGTTGTATGCTCGGTTTTCTTGGTGGGGTCGAAGGAAGGATCGAAGGTATGGAAGGAGTGGAATCCGTTATCCGTCTTCTTCAAGAGACGAAGCTGAGTGCTGTCCTTCAAGTCGTCGCACAACTGATCGAGCAAATCGAAAGTGGCAGTGCTTTCCATATCGGGGACTTGGAATCGTCTGGTCATCCAAGTCTCAGCGTGTAACTTCATGGTGGGATCCATGAACGGGGCGCCGGCATCAGGGACAGGGAAGTTAACAACGGCAAGGGCGTCTTGCATCATGTCATCATCGAAGTTCTTCATGTAGAATCGGCTGCGGATGAGATTCTTGTTCGCAGTGTATGTTGCGAGCATGTCGGGGCAGGCCTTTGTGAGGGACTCGACATGGTGTCGGTCGGGCAAGGCGAGGATAATCTGGATGCGGATCTCCGGGGAGAGACCGTCGAAGGAGACCATTTTGATGATGGCTTAGAGGTTGAGGGTGATTCGTGATGAAAGATGATGAAAGATGTTGTTGTTGTTGTTGATGATGATGATGATGATAGGTGTCGAGGTGAGGAGTGCAGATGTAGGTATTGAGGAAAGAAAAGGAAGAAGAAAAGGAAAAGTCAAGGTGGGCAGGGGACGGGTATTTATAGTTGAAATAAATCGCATCAAGGTTCTCATTTTGGTTCAGAGTGGAAGCAAGAGGAAGCTTAATACAGAGGTGAATTCTCTAAGGTATGTTTGCTATTTCGAGATTCGTCTTCGCTTAATTTCCTTGTTGTTTGTTTGTTCAAGTCCGCTATTATCATTGGCTCCGGTAGCGCCTGTCAGGCAGCTTCGAGGTCTTTCCTCATGAACAGTTTGTTACACTAGCAGGTTTGTGATCTTGAGTGAACCATAGCTGCGTGGCTGTGTACGCAGGAGGTGCAGTACAGTCTGTAACTCGGCTGGTCGACAGGCGCAACCTCAATTTACGTGGTTAGTTGCGATTATCGTACCAGTATATTAGCAGCAAAATATAGTGGAATTAGTTATGGAAAGTATGAATAACGTATGGATATAGGGGAGTGTAGAATGTTCAGACTGAGGGCCACCATGAACAACGGCTGAACCTTATGTACAAGACCACCTTCGAGTGCCTCTAGGCAGCAAAAACTGTTAATACAATTGTTCGACAAGGTGACGCAACCGCAATTTCCAATGGCAAACATGTTGTAAGTTGTCGTTGTTTCTTTACATAGACTACATGTATTGCTCTGATAACTCTTCGCCGGGGGCTTCCATACTGAACCCGGTGACATTCAGCAGCAAGACGAGCATGTATATCATGCAGAGAGACCCATATAGAGAGGATAGCGAGCAACATGCTAACGTGCGGTTCAGGTATCTGTGTTGGATTCAACACGAGTTTGTACCATCTGTCAAGACTTGGGCAGCAGGTGGGGGCAGATACACAGACAAGAAGGCCAAAGTCCGAGCTTTGGCAGTCATTCACAGAAGTGTAGGCATCGTGACACTTGTTGACACTCTTTGCACTGTGGGTAGCAAAAGGCTTGATGTTGTTACTGTTACATGACCGATAGGAGCAGTGTCACGTAAAGATGTTTGAGTTCTAAAATACAGAGTGTTGTATAGAGGAGAAAGCTATGGACTCTCCAGTATGGACAAGAGCGATGGCTATTCGCAATGTGTTGTTCCTTATTGGCCGAACAAAGCTTCTATCTTGTGACCAAGTCTCTTATCGTTATCGTTGTATTGTTCAATGACTGCCAGGTCCCGTAAGGGCACGGGCGACTATCCACTCTGCCAAAGGTACGTGAAGAGCGGCGTCACTCGTCAAGTCTGGTACTTGATAAGAGTGGCTGAAGGTACCGGTATGTCCGTGCATCGAAGGAAGAGATCACTGACCTGGAAGTATCCAGCCCTCAACTGAATAAAGAAGCGACATCGGCAATTCTAAAATGTGCCCCACAACATCTGCCGCGGCAGAGTCTCTTCGTACCGGTACGTCGAGGATGGGGCTCAACTTTGATCTGGCAAAACCTGCTTGATGATGACATGCCTGGAAGGCCCTATCTGTCACTGCTTATCAGATCTTTCGACAACACGGGAACGAGGGTGACGTGGAGCCTGTTTTTCTGGATGTGCCAAACCGAATACGGTTGCGTCGCCGAGAGGCAAAAGTTTATGAACATCTGATAAGATAGAGTCTTACCCTTGCTGGTTGCTCCACCGATCCTTGCTTCACTCGATGTCGGTGACATATTTACTGTGCGAACAATTGTGAGAACACTGTCGTGTTTAAGCATGATACCGAAGCTCCGAATTCACCCCCAAGAGATACAGGCTAGTCAGTGACCATGGTCTAGTCACGGTAGTTCTGGAACGAAGGTACCCGCTCTCGGCCGCTTTACAGATACCGATGAATGCAATGCAACAAGGCAAGGATGAGGAAAACGTGAATGGAAGAAAAGCAGGGGTTGGCATGAGAGGGAATTGTCAGTCCGGGTCGTTCCGATCATTGGCATGCGGGTTCGGCATTAATACAAAATGTGACTTGACAATACTACAGAACACCCGAAAGAACTGTAGAAGCCCCATGTGATGCAGGAACAAATATCTGAAGGATCTTTAGCGCATGTGAACCAGCATTGAAGCCGCATGCGGACGACGGAGTACCTGATGTCGCAAGTATTAAGTCTCGTTCATGTATTCTGTACTCTATAGTCTACGTAACTACCACTGGAAGCTCTCTTCAAAATACTCTATACGAGGCATCGAGTGAACAGCCCGTGCTGCCACAGCGCTTCTGCTTTCATCAGCCATCTTGGCAGGACCACTCGTGACCACCGCAAGACTGCCCTCATCTCCACCATCCAAAGCGTTGTCGATGATTCCTTCGACGTTCAGCCTCCCGTCTTTCCACTCAGCCACGTGACTAGTATGTACTTGGTCAGGCCTTGCCCTGCTCGTACCAGTAACATAAATACTGACCCTCACTTGACTGTTGTCAAGCACATCGCTCAACTCGTGATTGAGAACATCCTCAGCTAGAGCCGATTGTCGCACTGCCCAGTGAACTTCAACTAACTTCGGCCCGGTAGCTGAGGTTGTAAGTTTGTTTAGGTATGACAGAGGTACTGCAATGCCACTGCCTCCAACAATAAAAATAACTTTGTCAAACCGTTCCAAGGGCAAGGTCTTCCCGTATGGGCCGTCTATCGCCACTCGAACCTGGGCTGGCTTTGGCCAACCTTGCTCAGCATACTCTCTTAGTCGAGAAGTAAAACTGTCATACGGGCGAATAAGAAATGTCATCTCTCGTTGTGTCTTTTCGTACTCAGGCTCCATCTCGTCCGACAAGTATGTTGCGTGACCTAGCAATGGTGCCCGGTCTGATAACGGGTATGCTTCGGGTTCTGACACTGATGCGACCGTGAAGGGATGGCTCTCCCAGAAGTTCGACTTGTTAAGCACCGAGAGGTAGTAAAATGTGCCAGGCTGGATTCCGTAGAAGCTTGAAGACATAGGAACGACAACTCTGACCATGTGCGCATCCTCGTTGTAGGTGATAAGAGCACTGGTTTCCCAGAACTTGGGATTGAAGGCGATAATTCGAGCAGCGCGAACAACTCGATCGAGCAGCCATATAAGGACTGGAATCCATACTAGGGGATCGTAGGCGCCTCTGAAGATAGATACGTGCCTTGAATGTCGTTAGCAGGATGTTGTGTGAGTTGATGGAGGGAGCTTACCCAAGCATTGCCGCGAGGACTAAAACTGATAGAACAATATGCGCGACAAGGAAAAACTCGTATTGTCTACGTCGTACCCAGAAGAATGATAATCCGACGAGCAAACAGATGAAAATAGTTGCCTACCATAAATTAGCCGAGAAAACGACAACAAGCGTATCGACTCACCAGCTCACCGGTCCACCAAAACTTTAGGTTGGAGATCTTCCAGAAATACTCCCAGCCGCCCCCTGGGTTGTTAGCAGCAGATCTTAAATAACTCAATACACTGACTCACTTTGGAAAATTATGATGATATAGCCAACAGAGTGAATGATAGCTTGGACAGTGGCTATTCGGCCGACCCAGCGATGGAAGTTATTGTAAGTTTTGAAGTCCCAACCTGTTAGCCATATAACGATATTGTTTCGCATACCGAGCAACCAAATGAGAGGGAAGTTGGCGAGTGAGATGATGCCTGTTCTATCGGAGACGTGTCGCAGTATCTGTAGCCAAACGGAAGGGTAACTAAATGCGTGTTAGCATGAGCCTATCAACCAAGTCTCCTCTGGTTTATGTTCAGGGACTCACTAGCCATAGCCCTCGAATATGCTGTATCCGTGAACCGAGCAAACAATATTAAGCAACAGAAACAAAGAAATGGTAAATGTTTGTATGCGTGGTGGAAGAGTTCCGCAACCGCCAAAGTCTTGAACACAGCGCCGGCCAAACGTCGCGGGGAGAATGATGTTGCGCTTGAGCCATAGATCTCCACGACCTTGTCCAGTGGACAGTGAGCTGAAAGCTCGATTCACGATGCCGATTATGACTACCACAGCCCAGAAGATCCCCATAGCCCAACCGTAGTAGTAGTGATAATCCCATACGTAATCGTGCGCAGCCTAGATCCATGTTAAGCGGCATATTTAAAGAAATGACAACTATGTTCGGAGTACTAACCAATGTTCGGATCCAGATATCGTAGTATGCTTGTGACGGCAGCATCAGCGCGCCATAACGATGATTACGATTTGGATCTGTCGCATCAAATATGATCATTTGAGCTCTCTGCTTATCTGTTATATCGTTGATTATATCGTGTGGTGCCAAATACAAGCCGTATGTATCCTGACATGTCTGGTTCATGGCTCTTGATTCGCGTAGCCAGGCATCCTCGGTACAATGGGCATCCCAACAGAGATGCAGAGAAGTTTGATAGACGCGACTTATGCATTCTTGCCTCGCAAAGAATGCACCTTCTGGCGCATCCGCGAATTTGAGAGTCCGGAAAGTTTGCCGACAGGCTTTACCGCATAACGCGGGGTCTGCCGAAGATGTTTCTGCCGATGCGAGGCCAGAGGCAAGAGAGGCAATGACAAATATTAGGTTGTTCACTTTCAAGGATCGCATCTTTCCGTATCGATGCTATATCTGGGTGTGAGACTTGAGGATGGAAAGATAACTGGGTTGTTATCGTGAATTGAGAGCGGTTATCAGATGATCAGATAGAGGTCTGGTGGGTCTTGATCATCACGTGGAGACGACATGGTCAGCCGGCGATTGACATGGTTTAGTCTCCTGCAGACTGGCTGGTGGAGATAAGGCAGATTAATAATAGGATACTATATCCATGAAGGATACGAATGCAGAATGATCTTGGGAGGAACTCTAACACATTTCACTGAAAGAGGGGTATGTTGCCGTTTAGAGGAAACATTGTCCCTGGCTAACATCTTGCGCTAGGTGACTAGTTGTATATTAAGATAGATCCACTCTAGCTAGAGGCTGAGTGTTATTACTTTACGATATTTGAATGTTTGTTATATCTCAAACAATCGGACGAGTTGCCGCCATGAAAGTCTCTACATGACAGCTCATGTAAATACTTGCCAACATTTGACATGAGAGCTTACTTGCGGTACAAGGCAGCCATCTTCTGCATGAAAGTAGCAGGCTTTGTCTCGGTGCTGTTCACATCCGTCGCTCCGTTCTTGGGAACATCCACAACCTCGCCATCAAGACCCTTGTTGTTCACAGCGTTCTGCTGCTTGCCAAGGTAGAAGTTGGGCATGAAGAAAGAGGCAATAAGAGGAATGCACGCAAAGACGATGGAAACGATGGTGATATGACCGTTAACGATAGAGTAGGCACGAATGGAGCCTTGGCGGATGGGGTCAAAGAAGTCGTACTTCTTGAGGGTCTTGATGTTGCCGTAGATAGTGGCAATGGTGGTGTCGTCAACGTCGGGCAGCTCAACGTGCATCTGGTCAACCATCTGCTCAGTCCAAATGCTGGTGGCAATAGCACTGCCGACACTGGAGCCCAGAGTGGACCAAAGAGTGATGATGGAAATAAGAGAGGCAATGTCGTCGTGAGGGACTGAAGCCTGGACACCAACTCGAACACCAACGACGTTGAGGGAAGAAAGACAGAAGATGAGCTGGGCTGCAACAAGACGGGCAGTGTCCTCAGTCATCATACCATTGGGACTGATAAGAAGACCGTAACCAAGAATCCTAGCCGCGGCACCAAAGATCATGAGACCCTTGTAGCGATGGGAGACACGGTGGATGAGACCAACGATAGGACCGACCAGGCAAAGACCCATGGTGGTGATACCAAGGAAGATGGTCCACTGGTAGGTTGTCCACTCCTTGATGATGAGGATGTAAGACGAGAAGTATGTGTTGCGCACAGACGAAGCCATCTGATTGAAGATGTGGATAATTACACCAGCGATGAAAGCTCTGTTCTGGAGAATGCGCTTGGTCATCATGGGCTTGGGGGCGAGGAAGTACTCGTAGAGACCAAACAGAATGAGAACGACGAATCCCACGACAATCATGGCAACCATGCTGGGATTGTTCCAGCCGCCCTTGGCGCTCTTGGCCAGTGTAATAGGCAAAAGAATGAGAGAGAACGCGAAGCCAAGAAGGATGAGACCGACGATGTCAATGTCGATCAACCCGCGGTAGGCAAGCTTGGCCCAGTAGGTTAAGTTCTTGGGTGTAGCTTCAGTGCGACCGGTTCGAACATCCTTGGAATCAGCCATGGTGACCATTCCCGCCTTCTCACCACGACGCTGCATGGTGTAGAGGGTGAAAATGGCAGGGAGGAGAAGAACGGGGACGAGAATGGCAAACATGCCGAGACCCCATCGCCAATCCTCGTAAAAGCCTTCAGCGATGAAACCATTGACAGGCACGGTGACGATGAATGGCAGAGCAAGGCAGGCGCTGAAGAAACCTCGCCATTCCAAGGGTGTCAGATCAGCGACGATGATGTCGCTGAGAAGATCAAGACCCGACTTGCCGACGGATGTAAAGCAGATGCCGATAACATAAGAGGTAAAGCCAGAGGCACTCGCAGCAACTGCAAAGCCGACAGCGTAAAAGACGAGGACAACGACATAAGTCGTAGGTCGCGAAGTGATATCGGCCAGCTTTCCAATAAAGGGCTTGCTAATGGCACGAATGATTTGTCCCGCTGTATTGACAGTACCAAGCTGACTGTGAACACCAAAAGTAGAAGCTGCTAGCGTGCCGAAAATGGTGGTGGTGATGCCCATGTCCAGCGCGTAGGCGAACATGGTCAAACCGATAGAGACACCCAGCAGCCAGAGCAAGATCTTTCCCTTCTTGCCAGACTGGTAGAGAACCTTGTTGAAGGCTTCAACTCTGCCGACGCCAATTTCCTTGTGTTCATCGTCGGATACGGGGGCGTTGGTGGCATCGTAATCCTTCTTCTCGTTGAGTTCGAACATTTCCGGCGAGGTCTGCGGGGGAGTTTGGGGCTCTGGACCCGACGTGTTGTTGGGTGCTGACATTTTGGGTGATAGATTTGAGCTTGTGCTCTAGACCGAGAAATGACAGCGCATGGAATAAAAGGTTGATCAAGACAAGAGAAGAGGGAGGGAGAGAAGTGTCTTCTAGCTGAACCGGCAGCCTCTCTTTTTCTGGCCTGATTTTTTAAAAACTACACAAATAGAAAGCTGCTCGCCCCCTACAAGACCAAGACGTAAAAAAGACAGAACCAACAGATAATGCCAAGGGACCGTAAAAGAATACAGGGTCTCGCCGCCGTTTCTCGGGTCTGTGAAAAGCCAGGGTATAGCGCTGATGTTGCATACTGGCGTGGTTTTAGCCTACCTAGTCACTGGACTGGAAAAAAACTACAAGGGGATCAACATGCGTGGTTTTTCGTGAAGAGATTATCTGATCTTTGCTCTATCCACTCATGTTGGCCGACTCTGCATGAAGCCAAGATCATCACATACTTCCATCTAATCAGATGGTCCAGCAGAGTAGGGATCGGCGTTGGTGTGGGACGGGAGTGACGATCGTTGCCATGCCTAGAGTAGAGGTACAGTATAATGTGACAGTGTAGACAACTGTGACATGTGCACATCCCACGTCGCCGAAAGAAACCTTGTTACTTATTCCTGATGGAAATCTGATCGATATGAGGTAAATCGTCCGAGCAAGCGTAAGAGGCTGCAAGGGAGGCAAATTTTTCACCATCAACCCTGTCGACTGACCGTCAGTTGTGGATGGGAGCTTGTGATGCTGTGATGCAGCTAGTACTAAGCTTAACTCTGCGGTTGAAGCCAGTGAGTCACTTATGTCGTCTTGGATCAGGTTTGTTGGTACTCGGGTATCATGTTTCGGTTGTTCTCTCAGCCATTGACACGGCTCTTGTTGCACTGTCAATCTTTACTGCCCGTTAGTACCCGAGGCATGGGGTGAGAAACCGGTTGACTGGGATATGGCAGTGTAGATCCTGGTTTATCAATCTGATCGCTCCGTTATCGCAGACTGACACATGCCATGAGGCACATTCAGATCGAAGGACCAGGCTACCCAGTAATCATGAAGTAATGCTTTTGATCATATTAAAATGAGTACATGACAAAGAGTCTAAAAATAATCTAAGAATACAATGCTCAAAGAGAAATCTTTGCAGCATCACAAAGAGATCTAAAAATACTACCAGACTGCGCATACAGCTCAGAAACAGTAGCAAACTCGACTACTCGTCCACTGTCCATGACAACAACCTTGTCGCACGTAGAAACAATAGTATCCAGTCGATGGGCTACAGTAAGAACTGTTGCATCGCCCACAACCTCGTTAAGCATGGCCTGGAGCTTTGCATCTGATCTGCCATCAATAGAAGCTGTGGCCTCGTCGAGAATGACAATCTTGGACTTGCGCACAAGAGCGCGTGCGATGGAGATCAACGATCGTTGGCCTTGTGAGATATTGGACCCGTTTTCTTTGACGTCGGAGTCGAGGTTGAGGCTTGGTGCATCGCCGCTCGAATCAGAGTCTTGCTTTTCGGGATCTGCGTTTGATGGTATTTGACTTAGCCCGACGCGATCTAGACATTGTCGAAGCCACTCGTCGTCATATTGTTGGAAGGGATCGAGGTTGTAGCGGATAGTGCCAGCTAACAAGACTGCGTCTTGACTGATGACTGATAGGTTCGATCGAAGGAGATGAAGGCCGACAGTGTGGATGTCGACGCCGTCAATAAGGATTCGGCCGTTTGTAGGTTCGGTGATTCGAAGCAGAGCAGAGATTACTAGTAAAATTTTAGCAACAGCGATAAAGATAACGGTCTTGGAGACTTACATGTTGTCTTGCCAGCTCCGGTCCGTCCGACAACACCAACCTTTTCACCAGGCCTGATATCCAGGTTGATATCCTTCAGTGCAGGGTCCAAGCCGGGACGATGGCTGAGAGTAAAAGACTGGAACTGAACATGTCCAGCACTCGGCCACTGACTCGTCTCCAGATCCTTGTCCACCCGCTCAACACGATGTTCAGGCTCTTGTTCAATGTTGTAAGCATAATGAAGCATTCTTTCCACAGAATTCATGTTGTTCTCGATTTCTGCACTTTGACGAATCATGTTTCCAAAGACTGCTTGTGCGGTGACAATGTATGACAAGACGACACCACCGGAGGAGGGATCAATAGTGCCTCGTAGACCGACAACCAACAAACCAGCTGCAAGTACGAGAGTTGCACCGCAGAGATCAAGACGCAGGTTAAGCCATCGCTGACAAGCAACAGAGAGCCAATAAGCCGTGTTTTCCGTATCAATCTTCCGGGCGTTGTCATCAACGAAACGAGGTACCGCGCCAAAGGCTTTCAAAGTTGGCAGACCAGAGAGAGACTCGCCAAAATGCTCATAGATGCGACTTCGAAGCAGATTGTTCAGCCGGCGAAGCTCTCGCGAAGATGGGCGGTAGTACATGCCGGTCCACGTATAGACCAACAACAAAGCAAAGGCAATAGCCAAAAACGCAGGCACGATAATGCTGACAACGATGATCGTGCCAAGAACCTGCACAAAGGTAGAGATGAAGAGTCGTAAAGTCTCGCCGACCACGTTATCAACGGCATCAACATCTTTACTAAAGCGATGCGTGATTCTGCCTTGAGGCGTGGTATCGAAGAAAGCGACCGGCGCAAGCAAGACCTTGGACATAGAAGCATGATGAAGCTTGTTGGAGCACCAGAAGCAGAACAGTGCAAACGTGGCGCTCATGCAGAATAGACCGAGGGATTGGCCTGCTCCAAAAGCTGCGTAGCCGCCCATGTAGGCATCCTCTGAGATGGATGTGTACTGATTCTTTTGCCACCAGCTTAGCCAAAGAGGTGAAACGATGCTGGTGCCCTGGTAGATGGCGATAGATAGGATGAGAAGAGGGACTGTTAGGAACGCGTTTCCGAACTGGGCGTATCGAATGTAGGTTCTGCCGCTGACGGAACCTACGACACGTTCTTCTGTTTGCATCACTTCTTTGCCTCGCGTTGTAGATGGTTTGTCCTTGGACTTTGAATCGGAGGCTTCTTTTTCAGTGACCTTCTCGTCGGTGGCTTCCTCAGAATCATGGCTGCTAGCCGTCTCAGAACCCGAGTCTGACTCTGCAATCAAAGGTTGAGATCCAGCAAACTGAGTAAAAGCGCCATCCAGACTCTGAAGCTGCTCATACGAGCCTTGTTCCGAAATACGACCCTTTTCCATGTAGACAATATGATCTGCCTGTCTCGCGAAACGGATAGAATGCGTGACCAAAACAATGGTACCCTCGTTGTTGCGACGCGCTTGATTGACAACCATGTCGAACACACGAGAACCAACATGAGCGTCCAGAGCGGAGAAACAATCATCGAGGAAAAGAAGCGAGCTCCGACCATAAATGGCCCTGGCAAGACTGATGCGTTGTTTCTGGCCACCAGACAGTGAAACGCCGTTTTCACCAACGACAGTCATGTCGCCATCGGGCAAAACCTTCATATCTGGGTGGAGACAGCACCTGGTAAGGACTTCGTTGTACCACGCGTGATCAAAAGGTCGTCCAAATACGATGTTCTCTCGCACAGTTTCGCTTAGAAGCCAGGCACTCTGTGGTGCAAAGGCGATCTGGGAAGAAGACTTGTCGAGACCGAGATAGAAGGATTGTGCTTGTACCAGTTGCAGGTCTCCGAGAAGAGCTTTCAACACAGAGGACTTGCCGGATGCTACAGCTCCAACAATGCAGACGAGTTGATTGCGCTTAACCAAGAATGAGTCGAGCCACAGACGCTGACTAGTGGCTGAAGTCTCTGGCTCCCTCTTTTCATCTGCGGCTAGGAGTTGCTCGTCATCGTGGTATGCAAAGGTGGCGTCTTCAACTCGAATCACAGTATCAGACTCGGGCATTTCAGAAGAGTAACCCAAGTCAGACTTTTGATTATCGCCGACGACGTCAGAAGCTAGCATAAACATGGCCAACCGCTCGAGTGCAGCTCTTGCATCAGCGACTGCTGAAAGAGCAGTAGGTAGTGCCATAAGTGGTGTTCTAAGAAGCATAAAATATGCAAGTCCGGAGAAAACAACTCCAGCATCCATGCCATTCTTAGACGTCGCTCCGTAGCAAACAATACTGACGACGGAAGCCAAAGTAGGAGCTGTGTACGAAATGGCAGTGTTGAGAGCTCTTAGAAGCATTCGCTTGCGAATGTAGACAACTTCGTCTGCTCGCAACTTTCCAATCTTTGAAAGCAAACTCTCTTCGTAAGCGTTTGTCTTGACGAGACGAATTGCGGATACAGCTTCAACAACTGCTTTGACGCGTGCATCTGTAAAAGGCATACTTCCTCTTCGAAGAAGGAGAAGTCGACGCATCATAAACGACTGGAGAGGATACAACAAAGCGAGTAAACCAAAGCCTGGCAAGGCGCTGTATCCCATCGTCCAAACAGTCAGAGCGAAGCAAAGCAGCATCTGGAAGATACTTGTCCAAGCAACATGGAAGTAGCCACAGCAAAAGTCCACGCGCGTGACATCAGCGCTGATAAGACTCATGAGCTTGCCTGTTCCAAGACCATGTTTGAGCTTGGCACGTTCACTCAGTTGTGTCGTTGCTCTGCGATAGATGACATGCATCAAAGCACCGCGAAGCAAGATTCCAGTTGTGTAAGAGCGGTAGAAGCCATGAACATTGGAAGTGACTGAGAAGACGAGAAGAAGGAATAAACCAACTGCATAGCCAAAACCTGAGCGAAGACCTTGCTGAGAAGAATCGGATAGAGTGCCGATGAGGAAACGGATGAGAAGAGGTGAGATGATTTGGGATAGATCACCGGCTAGTTTGAGAATACCGCCTATCCAGAACCATTTGAAGCAGACATCGTTGAGGGCCAACGTCAAGACCGTTGTGTCTGTTGTGTGTCGTGCCCAGAACGGCCGCCATGATAGTGGGTTCTTGGAGTTGACCGGCTTTCTACCGCGATTGGCAGCAAGTCTTGTAGCCCAAGCCTCTTCCAGTCGATTTGAATGGTCTTCTACCAATCTGTGACTGGGCATATCATACAAATCGTCGGTTTGAAGAGGTCTTGTATAACCTGTTCGCAAAAGACGACCTAGCCAGTTGAATGTCAAGACGGACAACCAATTGGCGTTTGCCTCAGGTAGAGGAAGCTTGTCATGATGTCCATTGTTCTGATCTTCGATATTTGCAGGTGAAGGGGATGATTTTGGTGCAGTGAGGCGCTTCTCAATTGGCGTTGTCGACAGAAGCGGTACTCTCCTGTACCATTTCCTCGGAGGGAAGCTCTTCCCATCGTTGGTCGCCATGGCTGGAGTTGACAATCGAAACAAGACTTTCTAGACTCAGAGTCCACGTCTTGATGTCCGGCTTCTTCTCAAAGGGTCCAGACACGGAGACAGCAAACTCGCTAGTTGGACGTCCGTATTCGGACCAGACCTTTCAAAAACAAGTTCGCAAACTGTGCGGGTACTTTGCTATGAGACTCGGTGTGTAGATCCATAGTCCAGGGTTACATTACGGGTCTAGTAGTGACTAAAGAATAAGCTTACTGTGCGGACTACAGCTCAACTTGGACTAAGGTCGGCACAGCAGCCCACTACCGAGTGGGATAATGGCCGATCCCTGAAAGTCTTAATTTTATGTCTAACAGCGGCGGTGGAAACAAGCATAAATTTTAGTAAAAGTATGACGTGTTGGCGCAGGAGATGGAATCAACGATACCACATGTACTCCGTGGTGGCCGAGGATAAGATCGAAACATGCAGGTCGGTTTGTAGAGCCGACAAATGCTTGTGACCATGTGCTTTGGGAGTATTGATCTGCGCTCGAAAAGCCTCAACTTGTCACTGAGGTTTCATCGGGACGTCAGCGACGATTTCTTGGCCAGATTTGCCCTGGGTCTGATGATCTGGGGCATTAATGAGTAGAGCAGATTACCTGGTAGTGTATGTATGTAATAGGAGATGTAGACTT
The DNA here is from genome assembly GCA_003670145.1 of Fusarium subtropicale. Taxonomy (NCBI): domain Eukaryota; kingdom Fungi; phylum Ascomycota; class Sordariomycetes; order Hypocreales; family Nectriaceae; genus Fusarium; species Fusarium subtropicale. The sequence goes on from QRAA01000363.1 coordinate 22,763, forward strand.
CCGAATGAGAGGCGGAGCAATAGACGATGATGATCGCCAGGGTTGGCCAAACAGAGTTGAGTGAATGTGAATGACCACGGTATAACTACCGAGCTGTACCGCGTCTTGGACATTGTGATCTTGGCTATTGCGACTGTTAGAACTTCTAATATCTAACATTATTGATTTCATACATAAGTTTATCCATTCTGTAAGCTTATACTTTGATGTTATTCCACGATAACGTCTAACAAATACCCTAGACCGATCAAAATGGCACCAGGACCTATCGACGCTATTCCCCCACGCAACCCGACGCCACCAAAAGAAGCATGGCAAAGCTCTAAACAAACGTCCTTCAGACTCCCCGACGGTAAAACCAACATCTGGATTGCCGATACCGACAATGACTATCTTGTTGGGTCTGGCAACGCCACTCTAGCAAGGTGGTCAACCGATGAACGACAGACCAGAATCTCCCCTCCCATGATCAACGATGACAGAGCACAATTCGGTCCTGTTCTTGAGCTCGAGATATTCAACGCTGATATCAATGATCCATGCTCGCCTTTTGCCTCACACGGCGAGCATGGTGACTTGGCCTTGACATGGGCTTCTGTGTATGCGCTATGGGTTCACCCCAATCACCGAGACGAAGACTTGATAGCCATCTCAATCGACAGTCACAAAATAGGCGAATACATCAGAAGCACAGGACTGGGCGTTGTGTCTCCTTACTCATCGACATCTACACCCCGCGAGACCGTTTACTGGCTTTCGCACGATACATTCTGGCAAGGCGCTGGAGCACCAGACTCGCAGCACTGGCTTCAATCACGACCTGAAGTAACAAACTTCCCGGGCTTCAACGGCACAATGGGTGTTTTCGCAAGTCAATTGGGTTTCACACGTAAAGGAAACGTGTGCACAGTTCACCCTGTTCGACCTCCCAAGCCTAGACCCGGCACTGTCATTTACTCTCGTTACATCGTGGATTTAGGCCAGCAACTCCAAATCCGCCACATTGACGCTTCAAACCCGGCGCACTTTGACGCCTACAAGAGCTGGCAAAACTCAGACCGCGTCAACAAAGCGTGGAAAGAGCGCGGCCCCGATGAGCATCACCGCAATTACCTCGCCAATCAACTCGCCGACCCGCATTCCATGTCGTGTGTCTTTGAGTGGGACGGCCAGCTAGCAGGCTATACCGAGATAGGATGGGTGATGGAGGACAATGCGTCGTGCTTCTTCAGATCGGCCTGCAACATCACAGTGGGCGAGCACGATCAGAACAGTCACATCATCGTCGGAGAGGAGCGTTTCCGAGGAGGTAAAAGGTACCAGGCTGTGGCGACGAGCATCAAGCACTGTTGCTTCCTGCGGGACCCAAGGACAAAGCAAGTTATTGCGGAGCCTGAATACGATCTAAACCATGTTCAGATCCAGGACAGGTTTTTGCCGCAGGAGAGGAAGAAGAGGTTCCATCTGCCGCACAAGACGGCTATGCTGTTCGCCCTGCAGCGTGAGCGATTTTTCCAAGAGGCGCACTTTGTTTAGTTTCTACTTTCTTTTTTCGTACGTAGCTTATGCAGATCGGTCTGATTGATAAAAAAACACGAGATTGATAAAATCTCTTCTCATGTGTCATGATGTAACATCGCGTATTGGGCTTGGACACCTTTAGAAGCGGCCGCCAGGGATCGGCAGAGAGTACGTAACTAATTCATGGATGCAGGCCAAGACATGGACCAACCGTAATCTTATCTGATCATCAACACCCTCTTGTTTTGTTCTTGCACTGTGTCACTGAAATGAGCTATGGAACCCTTTTGCATCGGATGTTTCACTTGTTATGGAGTTGCAAGCCAACCTTCCATTCTCGGGGTCCATCTAGGATGACATACTGTGCACCGAGTACCGGCAGTATTATAGCTCATCGAGGTGGAACATCGTCATAAGCCAGTTCGGGCGATAACGGCCGACGTAATTTTGTCAAGGGTTTGGTATTAACAGTTATCTGATCTGATCTGATTTACCTAGGCAGACGATCACGTAAACACCAGAGTGAGACATCACCACTTTTGAAATTTGAGACACTCGTGAATACTAGGTGTAAGATACTGGAACGATCAACACCATGGATACCGGATTCTCTGTCCAAGAGCCGCCTGTCACACAGCTTCGGCCACTGCACACCTTCCAGCAATCACTTCAATCATCAAATGACGAGCTACTACACTGGACAAGCTCATCTGAGCCAAGGCCTGATCAAGACACTGCCATCAAGGCTTTTGTGAAGCTCATCTCTCGAATCATTATTCTTGACGAGGGAGAGAGCTTTTGTATCCAAGACTCACAACGTGGAGGATATATCTTGGCAAGTTCTGATGCCAAACAAATCGCCTTAGTGCAATGTGAAGTTGATCGAAATATTCCCACCCAATTCTCTATTGGCGACGGAAAAGTGAGTTCCAAATTCAATCCAAGTAGATGAAAGACCGATGGACATATTCTAACATTTTCATAGGATGTACAGCTTCATATCGAAGCTAATGGCGAGATTCGCCTGACAGTCAAGTCGACAACAGTCCCTCAAGCGGCTCTCCAAGCGCTAGGATGTATGTTTGATGACATTCTTGGCCAAGAAAGTCTGACTGGACTCTTCAGTTGGTCTCAGCCCTCTGTACTCAACTTTCCACCAAGGACCAGTCCCATGGATCTTGCTCGTCAAGATGGGACACAATCAAATCACCTCCAAAATGACTCAAACAAGACTGGCTTTCTGCATCGTTGGTTTGAGCAAAGGGCACTTGAGAGCCCTGACATAATTGCAATTGACTACTTGACTGATCTCGAAAGCGACAGTCGAGTCCAGTTCACATATCGACAAGTCTCCAACATTGCGACTACTCTAGCCGCCAGAATTTCGAAATCGGCTGTACAATCGTCTCAGTCGCTCAAAACTGTTGCTATCCTCATGGGACCCTGTCCTGAACTCTACGTTTCTTATCTTGCAGCCTTGAAGGCAGGAGTCGCTTTTTGTCCTATCGCCGTTGACGCCCCGAATGAAAGAAAAGAGGCTTTGATGGCAGATTTGAAACCAGTTGCTGTCCTGACAAATTCATCTCTTTCGAGTTCAGATACTTGGCTAGGTACACGAGATGCTTCGATAGAAGTTGTCGATGTTACTCCTTACCTAGCTTCCCACGACATTGAACCTACACAGCTGCCATCTCAATCAACAACGGTAGATGACATCGCCTACGTTCTTTACACGTCTGGAACGACTGGCCTTCCAAAGGGTGTAGCAGTCAGCCATCTCTCTGCATCCTGCACCATCTCGTCTCTGAGCACTCACTACAACTTTACTCTCCCATCAGCCGGAAGCAAACGAGTACGATGGTTCCAAGGCGCAGCACCAACGTTTGACATTTCTCTCTTCGAGATCTTCTGGACTCTGAGCAGTGGATCAACACTCTGTTGTGCACCCCGACATCTCACCCTTCAAAACATTGATAAGGTCGTTACGACTCTTGAGGCTGATATCACAAACATCACACCCAGTTTCGCCAGCCTTTTGGATCCGAAATCGATGAAGGGGTTGATGGTTGGTGGTGAGACACTGAATGCAAGACTCTTGCAGGACTTTGCGCAGTGGAACCCGAATGAAGACGATGAGACTACGTATGTGCCTAGAGGCATTTTCAATGGCTATGGTCCTACAGAGACAGCTATTTACTGCATTGCACAAGCTAATATCCCTGAAAATCAGCGAGGTTCAGTTATCGGAACACCGTTAGCAACCTGTGGCGCTCTCGTAGTCGATCAGTCCTCTTCCCAAGACCTGCAGCCTGTTCCTATGGGTGCAGTTGGAGAACTTGTTATCACGGGGCCCCAAGTCAGCAAGCTTGGGTACCTCAACCGCCCAGAAGAGACTGCGCTAGCCTTCATCGATGATGCGAGATGGGGACGAGTCTATAAGACTGGAGATCGGGCAAGAGTAGTCTTTGATCCCAACGGCGCACCCGTCATCGAGTTCCTAGGTAGAATATCCGACGATCAAGTCAAGCTCAGCGGGCGACGAGTTGAGCTTGGTGAGATTGAAAGTGTACTGGCCAGCAAGGTCGATGGTGTGAGGGAAACGATGGCTTGTGTCTGGAAGAAAGGTGCAGAGTCTGGTTCAGAAAAGGTTGTCAGCTTGGTCGTTGTTGAGCGTCGTGGCGGAATGAGCTTCGATGGTGTTCACCAAGAGTGCTTGGAGGCTGCGAAAATGCACCTGCCAGATTACATGAGACCTTTCAGGATCTTACAGGTAGACGCACTTCCGAGGTCTGCATCTGGGAAGGCGGATCGCAAGGCCGCTCTGAGAATTGTCAATGATAAGTTGTCCCAGGATGGTGATACAAGCTCTCAATCGCCTAGTCAGGGCGAGAGTTCACATACTCTCCGGCCTTTGGAGAATCCTGAACATGCCAAGTTGGAGGAAGAACTCATTTCCATCGTGAGTGGAGTGCTCAGCGATGGCACTGCGAATGGCACTGTCATTACGCCTGCCACGGTTCTAGTCGATGCAGGCATCGACAGTCTTCGAGCAATGCGCGTTTTGAGAGACATCAGAGCGCGATGGTCAGCCTCTGAACGTTCCCCCAGTCATTTATCCCGTGCTAGACTCCAACCACCACTTGCAGTCCTTTTTGACGCAAATGCCACTGTTCGCTCCGTCTTCTTTCCCAGCACAGAGGATCTGAAGGCATCGACATCTTCCAGCCAAAAAGAGTCTGAGACTAAGGACAAGCTTGAAGCATTTGGTGCCAAGCACCTACCAGAGGCCGTTGACAAGCTTGGCTTGGAGGAATCCGACATCGAGATGATTCTCCCTGCCACCAGTACTCAGAGCCAATTGGCCGTCAGCTTCGCCATGGACAAGCGCAACTATATCAGCCATACTGTGTTGCGACTCAAGTCTGGTGTTTCTGCTACTGCTCTGAAAGATGCTGTTGATGCTGTACTTTCGCGACAAGCCATTTACCGATCCGCGATACTTCCATGTGATGACAGTCTGTCTCCATTCATACAAGCGACTTTGACTGTCGACGCTTGGCAAGGATTGATGGGAGACTCCTGTGTAGTCCTGCAAAAGGCCGACGATGAGAGACCCTCTTCTGATGCGCAAACATGGATTGAACTAGCAGAGAATGAGCTGAACCTTGAGACTCACAGGCTGTACCACATCCAGGTCGTCGAATCGGAAGACACCAACAGGGGTGGACTTTTGGTCATCAGCGCCGCGCACTGCATCTGCGATGGTCCATCGCTCGAGGTTCTGATGACCGACATTGCGCGACAGTATGCTGGTCTAGAACCTCTCCCGCGACAAGGCATTTACGAGGCCGTTTCCGACTGGGCCTCCAATGTCAGCGCAGACACAGACCAGCTATGGCAGAAGGCTCTCGAAGGGTGGGAAACTGAGCCTCTTGGGGCCATCAGCGGCAACAATGTCAAACCACCAGCTGCTGGAGCTCGTCAGCATGCTATGGTCCAACATTCTAGCGGCATCCCCTGGGATGTTCTCGAGGCCAAGAGCCGGACACTGGGGGCTTCGCCACTAACGATACTTCAAGCATCGTGGGCTATGCTCTTGCACATCCTTTCCGAGGCTGACACCGACGACGTCACCTTTGGTAGCGTTCTCTCAGGTCACGATGAATTCATTCACGCGCCGACATTCTCTGTTGTTCCATGCCGCGTCGCACTGCCTGAATCACAGTCCGTGCGTCAACTCATTCACAATTTGATGGACCACTCTCGATTCGCGCAAGGTCACAGACACACTTCATTCGGTGTCTTCAAGACTCTTCCCTACAACACCGCTCTTGCCCTTCAAGCGTATCCTGCGCCCGAAGATGGCAGCGATGGCGCCACCCTGTGGACTGAGATCTCGAACCCTGCTATACGTTATGACTTTGCCATGTTTGCAGAGGTCTTCCCCACGAATCCCAACTCCGCGGATCGCAACGGGAGATTCGATGACGTTTTCTTCAAGGTGTCCTATCGCGATGAGACATTCTCTGAGCTTTCCGCTTCATGCATTGTGAAGCAGTTTGCCGCTCTCACTGAAGTTATACTTCGATCGGTGCCAGATGACTTGGTGCAGACGCTGCCAGCGCGCATGGAGCGAGCTTTGTTGTCCGCCGAAGGAACGATACCTGCTCAGCATGATGTTGAGGAGATGCCCGAAAACCTACGAGAGGCTTACGAGAGGACCCAAGTTCTACATGCCCAGTTCGAAGACCAAGCTGCCTCTACACCCGACCTTTTGGCTTTGAGCTTCTACTCTTCTTTGGATGCTCCTCCCGTCGAATTGAGCTACGCTGAGCTTGACGCCCGAGCCAATGGTCTAGCCAACATCCTCCGCGAACAGGACATCGACATCATCCCCATTTGCATGGAGCGCAGTGTCGAGCTGTACGTCTCAATCCTGGCTATTATCAAGGCTGGGTCGGCATGGTGTCCCATCGACACTACATCTCCCGTTCAGCGACGCATATCACTTATCGCAAGAGCACAGAGCAAATTCCTGCTTACAAACACCGAGTCGCTCCCACTGGTTGAACCCTGCCTTGAACAAGGAACATTGAAGGATGTTCAGATCATTCTGGTGGACAAGTACACCGATTGCAAGACGTCTGTTCGGGCGAAACCACGCGATAGCATCTCTTCCTCCAAGGTCAGCGGAAAAGACCTGGCCTATCTACTCTGGACATCTGGAACAACGGGAGAGCCCAAGGGGGTCATGATCCAGCATAGCGCTGCCGCCCAGGCTATGCGCGATCTACAAATAAAGGTTGAGCATGACGACAGAGAACAAGTGCGCACACTCCAACTCTCAGCCTACAGCTTTGACGTCTTTGTTCAAGACCTCTTCTACACTTGGGGCTTAGCAGGCACTGTTATCAGCGGCACAAGGGAGCTTATTCTAGGCACATTCACCGAGTTCATTTGGAAGTCTCAACCAACACATGCCCACCTTACGCCCTCCTTTGGTGCTAGCATTGCTGTGAATGAGTTGAAAGGTTCCACTTTGCAGTACGTCACATTCATCGGTGAGAAGCTCACAGAAGATGTCGCGGAAGCATGGGCGGCACCGGATATCACCACCCGTGCCTACAACACATATGGCCCGGCCGAAAACGCAGTTGTCTCGACAATGAGGCGCTTCTATGGCAAGAGTCGCGACGACGCCAAAGCTGCTAACGTGGGTTTCCCTCTAAACCCATGCACAGCTTATGTTATGCGCGAAGTCGGTACTGCTGAGGGTACTAACAGATGGGAGCTCGTCCCACGATATGGTGTCGGTGAATTGGCTTTGGGCGGTGCGCAGGTTGGCAAAGGGTATCTTGCGAACGAGGCCAAGACGACAAAGGCTTTCATCCAGGGTGGACCTGGTATTGATGAGCGCATTTATTTGACTGGCGATCTTGTTCGCTTGAACGACCATGGTTTTGAGTTTCTCGGTCGCAACGATGATCTTGTCAAGATCACGGGTATTCGCATCGAGTTGAGCGAGATTAGTGCCGCTTGCGCAAGTCTGAAGGATGATGATGCCTCTATTGAACATGTGGAAACGCTATACATCCAACGCCCTGGTGCGCCCGTCGAAAACAACAATAAGGTCGTCGTCACGTTTGTGTCTGTCAAGACAGCGAATGTCGATACCGCGAAGATCAGAACACAGGTGTTCAAGAGGGCGAAGGACATATTACCCTCTTACATGGTCCCTGGTCACGTCGTTGTTTTGGATACGACGATGCCTCGAACCGCATCCAACAAGGTTGATCGAAAGGCGCTGCAGGCGATATACGCAGAGTCGGACCTGAACGTTTTGGCTGGTAGAGATGACACCGCCGGGTCACAAGGGCGGGGTCCTACCCAGACAAGACAAGAATGGACAGCGCAGCAGCTTACTATTCTCAAAACCATTGCTTCCAACTTCAACATCGCGATTGAGAATCTCGCACCTGATGACAGTTTGGCAGGTTTGGGCTTGAGCTCATTGCAAGTGACCAAACTGGCTTGGCTGCTGCGACGAGAGCTTCAATGTCAAGTCGGCGTTCTTGATCTCATGAGATGTGAATCCCTTGGCGAGTTGGTTGACATCACTTTGAGTCGCATGCCCAAACCTACTCAATCGCAAACGAGCGACGAGAAGCCTGCTGGGAGCTCGTGGCTAGTTCCCATCAAGGCTGCGCTCACAGCAAACATCAAAGGTGCTTTGCGACCAAGCGACACAACGTCTATTCTACCTGCAACGCCAATGCAAGAGTCACTTATCGTCGAGACTATGCTCGAACCGCAAGCTTACTGGGCTCATCGCGTGTTCGATCTAAGTCATCTAGAAGAAGTTGACGCCCGCCAATTGAAGAGAGCTTGGATTGCAGCTGCTAAGCGCTTCGACATTCTTCGAACGGTCTTTGTTCCTCTGACTCAACTCGACGTCGAAGGGAACGATAACACTGTCAGTTGGGCGAAAGAGTTGGGAGTTCAATCTGCCATTCTCCAACTTGTTCGAGACAAGCCGACAGTTCGCTGGACCCAGATCGCTAGCGAGCAGAACCAGAGTTTGAGCGACGTGGCCCGGAAGCTACAGACAGAGCTTTCGCCTACCACAACCATCGAGCCACCTTGGGCCGTCACTTTTCTTGAGGAGTCGAACAAGATGATTCTCAGTATGCACCACGCCCTCTATGACGCCGTCGCATCAGAGATGTTCCTCGAAGCTGTCTCCAAGTTCTACAACATGGAGTCTCTAGAAGGTCTTGGAAAGGTGGCACAGTTTGATACAGGCCTTCACCTGGGTTTGCTGCCTCCACCCGCGAAGAGAGATGAAGCGACGGCGCTTTGGAACCGTCGTTTGGAGGAGCTGAGCAAGACTGTCTCTGGAGGTATGCTGAATGCTCCTCTGCCTGATCTAACACAGTCCCGACAGAAGCAGACCCAGAATATTCTGCTTGCTAAGAAAGATCTTCCTTCTTCTCTCTTAGACTCAGCTCTCAAAGTCTCTCTTCCGACTCTACTTCAATCGGCCTTTGGTTGTGTTTTGGCCTCGTATCTCGAATTGGACTCGGTCATACTGGGTCACACAGTCTCTCAGAGGGCATTACATCCAGATCTTGAGAATGTGGTCGGTCCTGCTATTGCTACCTTGCCTCTCATCATTCGCTCAAACGCGTCTTCGGCTGAGGAGCTATGGAAAGACATGGCTCGTGACTCAGCTGAGTTGTTTAAGACGACGCACAATCTTCACCCAGTTGATGTGAAGAAGATGCTGAATCGGGGAAGTGGCAGTAGCAATACTCCTTTCCCAGGTCTTTTTGTCTACCATCCTGCGTCTGATGATAGCGACGATGGCTCTGTCGCGCACATGTTCAAGGAAGTCGGACAGGCGCTCTCGCTCAATGTTGAGCATCCTCTTGCGTTGAACGTGTTCGAGGGAGACAAGTCAATTGAACTCACTGGTGATGGTCGTCGTATCTCTCAGTCACAGCTGGAACTCTTGTTGGACCAGACTCTCGACCAAGCTCGGGTGATGGTTGAAGCTTCACAGGTCCCGTTATCGCAGTTGCAGAACAGAATGAGCGGACGCCTCTTGTCCACCAGCGGTACCGTTACCACGATTGACAACACCCCAGCAAACCCGACCGACAGCGTCGCTTTGCATGCATCTCAGCATCCAGACTGGATCGCAGCTGAGGAAGTCATTTTCCAATCCTCCGACGATGATGAAGAAATAGTCACCAAAACTGTTACCTACGCTCAGCTGGACAAACTCACCAATGCCATCGCTACCAAGCTAGCGCGACATGAAGCCAATCTTCAACCTGATGATCCTGTTGCTATGTGTTTAGGCCGAGACATCAAGTCGCTAGCAGTTACTCTAGCCATCTTCCGTGCTGGCTTCATCTATCTCCCCGTCGACGAAGATTTGCCGTCAGCTAGAAAGCAGCTTCTCATTCGAGACGCTGGTGCAAAACTGGTCATAACCACGGATGAACTTGTTGGTGACCTTGGTCTTGATTCCACCGATGATGCTCCAGTTCTCACGCTTCCTGATGACCAGGATCATCTTGATGTCATTCTCTCTTGGCCGGTAGCTGAGCTGAACTTCCAGGCTGGCAATGGAGGTTATCTACTCTACACGTCCGGCTCAACAGGTCGTCCCAAGGGTGTTCGAGTCTCCAACAACAACCTTTGCCACTTCATCTCTGCCTTCAGCAATCGCCTCATCGAACACTCACCCGCGACAGCTAAGCTAGGAAGTGTCGGAAAGTATCTCAACCTCACTTCACGAGCATTCGACCCGCATTTGACTCAGCTCTTCGTACCATGGCATCTTGGCCATCGAGTGGTCATCGGCAAAGACCGTACATCCATGATGGCGAACCTCAAAGAGCTCATCAATGAGTTGAGTATAACCCACTTCGGGTCTGTTCCCTCAGTCTTGACTCAATTGCGATTGAGACCTGAAGACGTGCCCTCTGTGCGAGTTGTCACTACAGGTGGTGAGAAGGCATCCAATGACCTTCTCAACACGTGGGCCCACGACACCAGGACTGGGGACGACAAAGCTGTGCTCTTCAACTTCTATGGTCCAACAGAAGTCACCATCGGATGTCTTGGTCATGCAGTCAATCACGATTCCAACGCGCGCAACCTTGGTCTTCCCCTCCAAGGGCTCGAGACTATCATTCTTTGCCCAAGCACTTCTTCCGATGACCTTGTTGTCGCAAGAAGAGGTCAGCCAGGCGAACTATGCATCGCTGGTCCCCAAGTCGCATTGGGCTACCTCAACCGTCCCGTCGAGGACGCCAAGAGCTTCCAAACCGTTTCCATTCTTGGAAGTACCAAGAGAGTCTACAGGACGGGCGATATGATGCGCATGATGAACGATGGGACACTTGAGTTTCTGGGCAGAGCGGATCAACAAACCAAGATCCGTGGTCAGAGACTTGAGTTGGATGAGGTTGTTGGTTTCCTCAAACAGGTTGCTGGCGACGCTGGCGACTTGGACTTTGCTGCTGCGGTTGCTTCTAGCGGTGATGGATCTACCCAGCAGCAGCAGCTTTTGGGCTTTGTCGCCAAGAAGACGAGTGACGTGGAAGTTGAGCTCCTGTACAACTATGACCGCAACGCAGCATCGCTGTTGGAGACCATCGAGCAAGAGTGCCAGGCCAAGCTCCCAGCATTCATGGTCCCCACTATGGTCTGGGTAACCAAGATCCCCTACTTGGCTGCGTCTGGCAAGGTTGACACCAAGCTTTTGGGACGGTTGGCAAGCGACTTCTTGGCTAGACAGCGGGATGAGGATTATGGAGATGAAATGGGACAGAGTCTCGGCACTGGCGATAGTCTTACTCCAGAAGAGTCACTCGTCGTCGTGGCTATTGAAGAATCCGTAGGCGTCAGTGTCAAAGCTACTTCAAGCAGCAGCATCCACCGTCTAGGAATTGACAGTCTCTCAGCTGTGAACTTGGTGTCGCTTCTGCGAAAACGAGGCTTCTCGCAATTGAAGATGACGCATATTCTCACAGCTTCATGCACGATTAGAGATATTGCGAGACTCGCTGACAACGTCGCTTCAACCACCGATAGCACTCCGATTGCCACACCTACATCTACGGATGTTCAACACGAGATGTTAGCTGACATCAAGGCTCTGGCTGTGGCAGACCTTGGACCACTTCCAACTGGTCTTGATGCGGGCAACATCGAGGCTGTACTGCCGTGTCTTCCTCTCCAATCCGCGCTCATCGCTCGCTCCTTGGTGTGGCTAAGCGCTTATGATGGCGATACAGATGGTCATGATGTACCTTACGTGGCTCAGTTCAACTACCGTCTCGATCGCGATACGGATATCGCCAGGTGGAAGAGCGCGGCTGAGCAGGTTCTCACTTCAGAAGCCATGTTGAGGACATGTTTCATCCAGCGAGATGAGGATGGCCAGATATTCCAAGTCGTTCTTCGGTCCCCGCCTTTCCCGCTGCTTCAGGATACTCGACCTGCCGACATCGTCGCTCGGATGCACGTACAGCCCCCGGTCAGGATGCTTGTTTCGGAGAGCCCCGATGGAGCTACTGTCTCTCTCAAGATCCACCACGCACTGTTTGACGGTGTTGCTATCGACTCCATCAAACAGAAGCTTGAGCAAGCATACAATGATCCAAACGCTGTGTCTTCTACCTCATTCCATACCTTGAGTACTTTGTCGAGAATTTCCAAGCACTGCAACTTGACAGGTGATGAGTTCGAAAGCACTAAGCGCTCTTGGCAAGCAGAATTGAGCGGCGTTCAACCATGTCGCATTGACACTTCTGACGACAACAACACCAACGGTTCAATGGCTCGCGCGACTCTTTGTTTGGGCTACACGACTTCCGAACTCAATGCGAAGCTCAAGTCTGGATCCAACGCAACAATGTCAGCTTCTTCAGCATTCCAGCTGGCGACCAGCCTTTGTCTCGCCCAGCTTACTCAACAGTCGTCCATCACTTATGGCTTTGTTATGTCGCTTCGACCATTACTCGACCACATCGCCGATAGCGTTGACAGTCTTGTCGCACCATGTCTCAACACCTTGATCCGAACTCTTGCTCTCCATGATATGGGTGAGAGTCTTCCCGAACTCGCCCAGAGAGTTCACAAGGGCCATCTCGACGTCTGCCAAGGCACAATGCCGCTCGTCAGTGTAGACAAAGTCCAGCGCTGGTCTGGCTCGGAGGATAAGTTGTTTGACAGTCTTCTCAGCATCAACGTTATCCCCGCCCGTGACGAAGAGGAGCCGAAACCGGGACACATGACTGCCTTGCCGACTTCCAGCAGTAGTGATATGGCCCTTGCGATTGATGTTGATCTTCACGCTGACGGCAAGATCTTCTTGACGCTTTCTTCCGCTGGAGCTTTGAGCGAGACGGAATTGGGCGACGTCGGCCAGCTATTTGAGAAGGTCTTGTATAGCTGTTCTGACAGCAATGTCAAGCTCTCGAATATTGTACCTGCGATACCTGCAACGATGGCTCCTTCATCAATCACCCAGAAAGGCTCCGGCAGTGGCATTCCCGAACTGAGCACGACAGGCGCCGATTACAAGACGGCTTTGGTTGATGTCCAAGAGACGATCAGTCGCCTCCTTTGTCTCGACCTGTCAGAGGTGTCCTCCAAACCAGAGTCCACCTCTCTGTACCAACTGGGCCTCGACTCCATTACGGTTCTTCCTTTCGTGAAGCAGATCAACAAGTCCAACAAGACTAAATTGTCTTCGCATGCAGTCATCAAGGCCCGTACCATCAAGGGAGTTGTGGAACTTCTACGCGACGCAAGGATCAAGCAGACTTCAACCACGAATGACGCTCAAACACCCCCGGTTGCGAAGCCCGGCATCAATGCATTGATTGAGGGCGATATTTATGACGGAACCCTTGCTCGACTGGCCAAGGACTTGATGTTCATCGCGACACCCCTCCAAGAGGGTATGCTTAGCGCGTCGCTTGCCACAGGTGGAAACGCATACACTTATGTTCATGCTATTCAGTTGTCCGACACTGCTCTTGACGCCGACACTCCCAGCCTTGATCAGTTCTTCGCTGCGGTCAAAGACACAGTAACGGCCTGTGAGATTCTCCGAACTCGGTTCATGTTCACGGACGATGATGAGTCGCCGTGGGTCGGTATTGTTTCTCCAACTGAACAGAGTGACCTTGTCAATTGGGAAGTCAAGCCATCACCTCGTGGTAGGGTTCATCTGCGCATGCATCATGCACTTTACGACGCGACTTCCATTCAAGCAGTCTGGCACATTTTGGAGGAGAACTATCTCAGACGTCTCAAGGGCGACGTTTCTCAATCGTCCAGTTCGTCGAAGCATCTGTTCCGTCCTTTCGCGAAGACCGTTGCTTCTTCCCAGCAATCATCGATTGCATTTTGGACTGGTGAAGTTCGAGACTATACCTACACGCCAATTGACTTCCCCGCCGACGAGCTCAAAGCATCATCTGCGTTCCATTTCTCTCTGGACGAGCAGGATCTGTCTCTCCTTCAATCCAGATGCAAAGATCTCGGTGTCACTGTCAAGGCAGCTCTCCAATTAGCGTGGGTCAAGGTCCTTTGCGAGTCGGTTTATCACCAAGCCGACGTGGTGTATGGTGAGGTTGTGTCCACCGACGCCGATGATGATGTCGCTATCGTCGGGCCTACCATCAACACTCTTCCAATGAGGTTCAAGCTTGGAGTTACAGGTGATGCTATCACTGTGTCTCAGGCTTTGAGTCTTGTGCAGAAGCAGATCGACTCTGGAAGAGGCACCAACTCGATGGCATCTTTGAGAAAGGTTCAGACGCAGTGGCGATCAAGCCAGCAGGGACAGACTTCAGCTGGTCTCTTCCAAAGTCTCTTCGTGTTTGATGGAATGTTCGGTTCCGCTGATACCACTGACGTATTGTCATCGCTGTTCAGACCGGCAGAGGCCAACTCTGGAGACTCAACTGGGCCAGCCTATGATGACTATCCTCTTATTGTGAGCTTCCATATTAAGGACAACAAGCTTAACGGAAAATTGAGAGCCAAGATGTCCGCAACGGTGGTCAATGTTATCGGCGAACAACTGTTCGCTTCGCTGAAGCATGTGCTGCATGGGTCGGAATCGCCCGCTATTGACACCAAGCACCTTCGTGTAGCTCAAGAGGTCAAACCGACGAAGTCAAACCCCGACACAGTCGCGTCTACGGATTTAAACGGTTTAACCCCAACAGCAGATGCAATTCTCAACGTCGTCGAAAAGGTTATTGGTAATAGCCGTGGAGGTAAGAAGATTGGCTACGACACCAAGTTGATCAGTGTTGGTCTTGATTCCATCTTGGCCATTCGTTTGTCGAAGCTTTTGAAGGATCAGATTGGATTGAGTGTGAGCGTGTTTGAGATTATGAAGGGGGCTAGTGTTCGAGACATTGCTTCTCGTACATCCAAGGGTGGAAAGGCATCAGCCAAGAAGGTGGTGTCGTCGACGGTGGATGAGGGACTGAAGGAACCGATGGCCAAAGCTCTCGGTATACCAGAGAGACTTATTAAGTCTGTTGCACCAGCTTTGTCTGGACAGCGATCGCATTTGGAGCAGTGGGTACATAACGGCAAGAGGTTTTTTGAGCCACCGTGGGTGTACCGAGTCAACGACTCTTTCACCGAGGACAAGGTATCCAGTTCCTGGGCTGAGCTTGTACGTGTTCACGATGTTCTTAGAACTACCTTTGTGTGTGGTGAGAAGGCTGGAGAGTTATTCCAGGTGACTCTCAATGAACAGTGGGCACCTCAACAGAACTTCACACCCATCCGGGAGTCATCAAAGACAATCGAGGCCTTGATCCACGATCATGTCGCAGAGGAAAACACCAAGGTGTCTAACATGAAGAGCCCTGCAGCTCGGTTGTCATTTTTGGAGGCTTCTGATGGCAAAGCAATCGTGCTGAGATTGCACCACGCACTCTACGACGGATGGAGTATCAAGATGGTTGGGAAGGACTTGAACAAGCTATTGAGCTCGGGCAAGATCGAAGAACATCGCCCATCGCTAGAGCACGTTGTTCAGCAAATGAAAGACGTCAGAAATACTGATTCCGAAGCCACATACTGGAAGCAACATTTGTCGCACGCCGAAGAGACTGTTGTCGGCATGCTTGGTACTGCTGCGCTATCGCCTCTTGGTCCACAGTTCAAAGCGACCTTCCCGGCCAATATTCCACAAGCAGCAGTCAACTTGCTATCTCAGAAGAGTCAATCGCAAACCTCCACTGCCATCATCCTCGCCTACGCCAAGACTCTTGAGAACATGACACAAACGAAACGTCCTACCTTCGGCCTCAACCATGCGTCGAGATCCCTCTCATCGTCGGATGGAACGCAAACTCTCGATTTGACAGATGCAAGCATCCCAACACTTACTGCAACGCCCTTCTCTGTGGACTTAACTGGATCATTGGAGAGTCAGCTAGGGTCCATTCAAGACCATCTTGCGCAACTTACACGATTTGCTCAGGCGGATGGTTTGTCGAAGATCAGTCCTCAATTCAACTCGTACCTGAACATCATCCACCGCAACGATACCGCTCAGTCTGATGCCAACGATGGAGGAGCTCTGCAACGATACAGGCTTCCAGAGCCTCTAGCTGCCAGTTACTTCACAACTACGGAGCCATCGTCAGCTGTGTCTGCTGTTGATCAGCTCAGCACGAGTCACTTGTGTGCTCACAGACTGTTCTTCAATGTTATTGTAAGCCAAAGTGAGGGTATCAAAATTACTCTTAGTGCAGATAAGGCGATGTGTGGTAGGGATGACAAGATGGTTGAGAATTTGGTGCGATACTTTGGAGATAGACTGGAGGAGGTGGTGAAGGAGCTGGATTAGATGGATTTTTTACTTTCGCATTTGTACTTGTTGTTTGTCTTCTCTTTCATTCAATTGGTCGCTATGTCTTAATTAGTAGAGTTTAACTTGTTGTTAATAAAGAAAATGTATGTTTATTTTAATCATGTTCAGTTCAGATCAACGGAGAGTGACCCTTCTTGTCGAGTGTATGTGCGTTCCCGTTTACTTTATTCTAATCCCTGCAATCACATCTTGCTTGTTTCTCATCTCTATTAGATAGCTTCCTTGCGTCATTTCGAGACCAATACTAGAATTGCCCAGATGCAGAATCTGCTTTCATCGTGGTCTCAGACGCTGACGGTTTGAGTTGTGTGTTACGGAACTTATCCTCAACAAAAGTTGATCGGCTTCCGTAGCTCAGTTGGTTAGAGCGTCGTACTAATACTTCAATCTGAATATTCAGTGATGCGAAGGTCTCAGGTTCAAGCCCTGGCGGGAGCAAAGTCTCCAATTGCCCATCAACTGTTTTTTTGCATCTCTCGACAATTTTGATGATGAGGTTTAGTGCTGCGCAGCGCTTGAGTAATGGTGTTGTGTTTTTTTACACGCGTTTGTGTACAGGAAGAGTTTATTTGAGTCGAGCTAACGGACAGCAAGGCCTAAACGTAGCGCTAAAAAGACGATGTCTACAGAGGCAGCCTACATACTTAAGGTTTCCATCTCCTTGACATTTGAGATTCGGATCATTTTAGATCAAGAAAAAAGGAGAGTTCAACACCGTTTGGCTAGTGATCAACCTTTCTAATGCATCTTCCTACGGTAAGATTCGTTCTCATGGCTGTGTCTTGGGTTGCGGGGACATTGAGTGGTGTTTTGGACTTACGTTGTTAACTCAAAGAGAGGAGATACGAGCCATATCACCACCACGCGATAATGGACTCATTATTCAGGTTACATTGATATCTCTGAGTCACTAAAAGTCCACTAAACTAATTACTGATTTGTAAGAAGCCATTGTAGGTTTCAGTTGGTACCAAATAACGAGATAATTCCTTCCATAGCTGTTCTTCCAGGGTAAGTGTTCGAAGACATCTGCTCCAATTTTAGTGATCTTCTGTTAGTGGCGTTCGGGCCCGGGGTCCCATGGGTCAAAAGTACTATGCTCTTATCTCGCTTCGCCTGTAGTATGTGCTTATGTTGTTAGAGACTAAGTATCGGCCCCACGGAGAAGCGGAATCACTATGAATCATTCTAGACAGCACCCAATTCGGGCTGGACAAGGGTCTTGACTCACCATGATCGTCCAATTACAGCGCTGCATACTGCTGGCGTTACTTTCTCTGCTCTATCGATCTTGACCCCGGAGTACTTAAGTGCTTGAGATGTCCCTTAAACTACCTTATTCATTCAGCAGCAAACTACAAGACGTTTAATAGAGTTTATATCCTACTCTCTTGACAGTTAAATCAACAGTTTTATCTAATTTACCCTTTATCAACTACATGCTAGGAGCAACCACTGCCACTGCCACAACCAGCACTGCAGCCATGACCACCCTATCAATAACCCCCACCGTCCCCGAGGACACCACTCCTCTGAAACAGGACATCACAGAAACATTCAAACAACCAGAAGAAGTCCCATCATTCACACCTGGCCAATGCCTCTTTTGCTCCACATCATCATCTACTCTCGAAGAAAGCATGGTTCACATGCAAAAGTCACACGGCCTATTCGTACCACAGCAAGATCATCTCACTGTCGACCTAGAAACATTCGTCAGATACCTGCATCTCATCATCTTTATTTACCGAGAATGTCTTTACTGCGAAACATCGCGGTCAACAGTCCAAGCTGTTCAACAACATATGACGGGCAAGGGCCACTGCAAGTTTGACCTGTCAGAAGATTCAGAGTTTGCCGACTTTTACGACTTTTATCAGACTGAAGACGAGCTATCAGCCGGTTCAGTGAATGAAGACGGCAGCAGAAAAGATCCCGATCGCAAGCCATTGCAAGTGGATCAGGATTCGATGCGACTTCCATCCGGAAGACTCATTTCGAAAAAGTCATCAGCACAAGCAGAGCCATCTCTATTTCAAGCACGTCGCAGATTACGCACATTAGCGCCTCAATTAGAGTATACTCAGGGTGAAGCTGGTGAAGCCGGGGACGAGGCCGATACAAGCAACGACGTCCCTATCCCCGATACTCAAGTGTTGACTAGACGCGAGAAACGACAAAAAGCCACTGCCGCACATCAATTGGCGAATATGAGCTCCAGCGATCGTACCGCTCTCATGCATCTATCTTCATCTGAACAACGCTCACTCATAACTGCAAACCAGAAATTTGCAGAAAAGGTTAAGAAGGAGGAAAATAAAAGTCAGAAAAGACTTGATAGGAAGGGAAACAAGAACTTGTATGCTTATTGGAATACTGAGACACCAGTGTATCAGTGTGGCTAAAGAAAGTGGATTGTTGGATTAGAGAGTTGTGAAAATTAGCGATAGAACATAGTTGCTCTTTTCAATCTATGTCTTTGGCTCACGATGGATGTTTACTAAGGAGCTGAAAGCTACGCATATTTGAGGGCCTACATGCGTGCAATGATGTACTTCAATTGATCCTGTTTTATATCTTTGCAAGCCATTCCTTGTCTTCCGTGATCTACTCATCAACCATCACACATAGACGACCCCAAGAAATCGAGATAACCCAATCCTGGAAGGGCTGAATCTGATAAGTGGAAATCTTGGACTCAGTTTTTCTTAGACAAGCGACCAAAGATAATCTGCCACAGGATCTTTCCAGAGTAGCAA
The DNA here is from genome assembly GCA_003670145.1 of Fusarium subtropicale. NCBI lineage: Eukaryota > Fungi > Ascomycota > Sordariomycetes > Hypocreales > Nectriaceae > Fusarium > Fusarium subtropicale. The sequence goes on from QRAA01000363.1 coordinate 41,972, forward strand.
GCACTCAGTTGCCTCATCCCGTGTCCCAAATGGCACCTGAGAAAACATATTCTGTGTTTCCACACCTTTAGCCCATCCAATACTGAGTGGACCAGATAGCATGGCAGGCAATATGGAGAACCCCAATAGTGAAATGCAAACTATGATGAGAAACATGAACACGAAAAAGAAGCTGAGAAGCGCAGTGCCCACTATGATCAAGATTGGCCAAGCTACCCAGGGATGTTTCTTTTCGAAATCAGCAATGCCAATATTAGTTACTCGTGTGAGAATCTTTGCAACTCCGGCCCAGAGGCCGAACAGAATGCCCGCAAGAAGATAGAATGTCCACACAGACACATTGAGGCCAAGTCGCTCACTGAAGGCCTCATAAACAAGAGTGTAGAGATGGGCCACATGCTTCAGCCATCTCAACTCGCCTTCGTAGGTTGAAGAAAAGACGCATAAGAGCCATGTTGCTGCTGTAGTCCCCGACACCCATGTGGATATATACAATGGGGCGTACCACTGTGGACAGCGCCTTGCATCACCTCGACAGAACAGAAGCTTCTGTTCTGGTGTCATGTCGTGTTCTTGGGTATATGGGATTGAAGGAGCTTCAACGAAGCCTGGTAGTCTGAGTACCAGCAAGATGGACAAGACTGTAGCAGCAGCACCGCCAACGGCCAACTCAAACGTACGGTGGTCAACGATGGAGAGAGACTCCCAGCCATAAAGATTCCACCTTCGTCTGTATAAGAATATGGTCGCCACGAACTGGAATAAGGTCCCAGACATGACTAGTAGTCTCGCCAGATTCACCCATGCTTCCTGAGGCTGAGGACGGGGGGCACCCTCCTTCTCTGGCTCGACCTGTGGCTTTCTTGCGAACAGAATACTCCACCGTCGCGCATACGTACTGATATGATCAGACCAAGACTCAGGCGTCCTCACCAAGCTGCCGATCAAGTAGTAGTGAATGAGGACTAGGCCGAGGGCTGTTTGGATGACAACTGTAAATGGAGAGAGGAGGAAAAGTACTGGTTCAATGCTGACTAGGCGTTCATTGCGGAGTGATTGAAGATGACAAAAGGCGATGACTGCAGTGAGATGGGCAACGATTAGCTTGACGACAAGCTCTTTGGCACCGCGAGTTTCGCCTTCGGGACAATTATTAATTACACCCATTACAGCATATAAAAATTGAAGTAAGGAAGTAGAGTCAAAGTTTGGATAGAGGCATTTATCGTAAGTTTTGCGGCTGAGGCTTGGCTGTTTCAACGGCTAAATCAGGCTATTTCGGGCTGTTTTCAGGGCTGACGACCTGTAATCGTCAGATGGACCACTAATACTTGATGTAACCAGCGCTAAGGCCCTGTAAGATGTGCCCTGAGATTACTAGCGGGTATCGTCCAGGAACAAGATCGATGGTCAGCACATCTTTCGATAGGGCTGACTCATCTCGTATTCGCATCCGATTAATTCGATAAACTAATCTCGAGACGAACGATGCTGACCGAACTTGCCATCTTTTGTTGAGAAAAGTCTCACTTTTGTTCACCACTGTCAGTCTTCCTCGTGAACTCATACACGATGGAGTCTCTTTACGAGATTCTGCGGACTCTACCGCTCTCAGTCTCAATCCCTCTAACAGCCAGCATCATCATTATCCTGTCCATCGTTACCAACGTGGTCAAACAATTATGGTTTCCCAACCCGCATCGTCCACCAGTCGTATTTCACATCTTCCCCTTCATCGGAAGCACCGTTCAGTATGGCATGGATCCATATGCCTTTTTCTTCGATTGCAGAGATAAATATGGTGATTGCTTCACTTTCATCCTGCTTGGTAAATCGACAACTGTCTTCCTTGGTCCCAAGGGCAATGATTTTATCCTCAACGGCAAACATGCCGATCTCAACGCTGAGGACGTTTATGGAAAGCTTACAACGCCTGTGTTTGGCGAGGAAGTTGTGTATGATTGCTCCAATGCACGTTTTATGGACCAAAAGAGGGTATGCAATTCACATTGAATGACCTGAATTTAATCTGACTCTTTTTGTGCAGCTTCTCAAACTTGGCCTAACCACAGAGTCTTTGCGGTGCTACATCCCCAAGTTCGTCAAAGAAGTCGAAGACTACGTCAAAACGTCCCCATACTTTAAGGGCGACACAGGAATCGTCAACATTACAGAAGTCATGGCCGAAATCACAATTTACACAGCATCTGGATCTCTCTTGGGAAACGAAGTCCGGTCCATGTTTGATAGCACATTTGCCACTCTTTACCGTCATCTAGACGACGGTTTCCAGCCCATCAACTTTGTCATGCCAGGTCTACCCCTTCCGCAAAACTTCCGTCGAAACCACGCCCGTAAGGTAATGGAGAAGCTTTTCAGCGACATCATTGCCAAACGTCGCGAGACTGGCAATCAGGGCGATGAGACGGATATGGTTTGGACGCTTATGAATGCGCAGTACAAGGATGGTGAACCTCTTCCTGATCACCATGCTGCGCGTATGTTGATTGCTATTCTGATGGGTGGTCAGCATAATACTGCTGCTAGCGGTGCTTGGCTTCTTCTCAACCTGGCCCATAAGCCTCATCTGGTTCAGGAACTGTACGAGGAGCAGACTCGGGTTCTTGGCTCGCCACAAGAACCTTTGACATGGGAGAACTTGCAGAAGCTGACTCTCAACGGCCAAGTTATCAAGGAAACTCTTCGTCTTCACAGTCCAATCCACTCGATCCTCCGCCAAGTCAAATCACCCATGCGAGTACCCGGTACAGAATGGGTAGTACCACCATCACACACACTGCTTGCTTCTCCCGGTACAATGGCCCGATCAGAAGAGTTCTTCCCTAGACCATCAGAATGGGATCCCCATCGCTGGGACAAGATTGAGCCACTTGACAAGACCGCGGAAGATGGACAAACAGTGGACTACGGCTTTGGAGTGATGAGCAAATCTGTTAGCAGCCCTTATTTGCCTTTTGGAGCAGGACGACATCGATGTGTTGGCGAGAACTACGCTTATGCACAACTCGGGGCTATTGTTGCTACGTTTGTCAGATTGGTTCATATCGAACAGCCTGACCCCAAGGCTCCTCTTCCGGCACCGGATTACTCTGTGAGTTTGCCTTGTCTTGTGATAAGGGTATGCTAACGATACTTAGTCCATGTTTTCTCGGCCCATGAACCCTGCCGAGATCCGATGGCGACGGCGCGAGACAGTGGAATAATGGATGTATAGCCCCAGAGCCTAGATCTAAGTAAGGTGCGGCGAATGCTACGTATTACAAGCCGTGAATCCTTCAGACCACTGCCATGCTTAGTGATACATGATAACATACCCAGCAATAGTGTGTATCGTCCCTCATCAAAAAGAAGAGACTAGCAGACACTAGGTAGGCTAAACTGGGTCTCCGAACACGCCATTTCAGTCTGAAGCGCAAAAATATGATCATGCTGGGGATCGAACCCAGAATCTTCTGATTCGTAGTCAGACGCCTTGCCATTGGGCCACACGACCGTTGCTAATTGTTGGAATGCGGCTTTCGAAATTGTTGCTGTGAAGCCGAAGAGTGAAATTTCACGAGACTCTGTCGTCTCCCAGTCCCATTTGTCACGACTTCAGTCAAGGATAGATCTCAAAATTGGAATCATCAGTCAATTGACGGGGTGAGTGATGCAAGGTGCTGATATCCAATGCCGACGCCACCAGGTCTCGCACACCAACCTTCGCACACGATGCAGGATTTATACCATATTGCAAAGTTATGCAGTGAATTATCATATTTATACATTAATTATTATACCAATGCAGAACCCTCTCGCCCCTACTCTGCCTCCATCTATTAGTCGCCTCCAACATCTCTGGACAACCCTGAAGCAACCATCCCCATTTCCGAAGAAACAAAGGCGAAGCCTCCCAAGAATGCGGCAGTGAAGCATCTCCCCATACAATCAAGCTCGGCCTTTCAGTATTCTGCAAATTGGCTTCTGCTACATCCTCACACAGTTCACCATCATCCAGAAGCTCTGCGTCTGCTGCCAGGATAATATTATCTCTGAACTTGGGGAAGGGAAATATGTCGAGCCAAGGATGATGAAGTATAGCTTTTTGCACCGGTGTTGGTTCTAAGACCTTGGGTGGGTTATGACAAACTGGCCACGGCCCGTTTTGGTTGAAAGGTGATATCGCCTCATCTATGCACATGAGCGCACGGTCGAATCCCAGCAGTGTAGCATTTTTGGCGATGGCTATGTTGACGTTCAATGTGATGAGAAATGGTAACTGTGAGATCCGGGGGGCATTCATTGTATAGTCCAAATAAGCCATACTTGCGAGAGCAAATACCCTTTGACTGATATCGGGACTGTTGAATACTTCGCACATTTCCATAATAGCTTGTATCATGGAGTTTGGAGATGTTTGGACAGTTATTTCTGTTGAAGGCTTTGGTGCGGCAGGCAAGTCGGTTTGTCGACTCTTGGCAAGTTTCTGTCGTTTTCTAAGGTCTATAAGATAGAAATCGGTAAGCATGCACACATAGTTCAAGTGATCTTACTCACATTGCGATCTTTTGTTCAGTCGGTTCTGCAACTTTCTTCTTTCTGCAGTGCTAGTGACCCCTGTCCAATCTTCACCAGCATTCTGGACCAGGAGCTGCTGGGTCATAGGCTCGACCACAATTTGTGGCGGAGAAGCCATTATTTTCTGTAAGTGCTGCAACGTTGAATGATTCCTCTCTTCGTGGTAGTAGTGAAGGATATGGAAGAACCTATCAAGAAGGCAGTGAGTCGAGTTTTGAATGCAGGTTGCTGATAGTTGATCGATACCGGCAGCGTCATCTCTCAAGCCCACTTTATCAGCAGGTTGCATTAGTGCTGGCCAAGATGAGCTTAGCTGGCAGGTGCTTATTCCTATTGGGTAAAGTGAAGACAGCCGAGGAATGCTCCGATTTCGATGCCGGAGCCAATTGTATTACAGTGCGTACATATCATCATGTTGCATGGCTGTCGGAGTTAAGATGCATTCAAAATGCGACTATAAAATGTTATATATCTCATGGTACGTGAACTGTGAGATGTTACTATCGTTTAGTATTGATATTCTTACAAAAGCTCTGACCACAATTCTTCGTCATGCCTCCCTATCAGATCTCCCCGCCTCTTGATTGCGATGTTGATTTCAATAGAGACCAATTGATGGGCAAAACTGCCATCATAACTGGAGGTAAGCGGAAATTTTGCTCTCAGTTTTGGCTCTAACATTCTGCAGGAGCCAGTGGTATTGGAGAAGCATACGCACGAGCACTACACAAAGCAGGGTATGTCGTCCTTCCCAGTCAACGTTATCACTTCTGACAGCCTTACTAGCGCAGTTGTCGTTATCGGCGATAAGAACACTACTGCTGGAGAGAACCTCTCTTTAGAGCTACCAGGGTCCAGGTTTGTTCACTGTGATGCAACCGAGTGGGAAGACCAAGTTCGTCTTTTCAAGGAAGCAGCTCAGCTTTCGCCTTCTGGAAAGATCAGCTACGTGATAGCAAATGCTGGTTTCACTAAAAGCGACCAGACTTTTACATTCGACGGTAAGCCTGCCAATTATGGGTTGGTCTCATTTGACTTACTCACTTCTAATCAGGGCCTGGAAAGGAACCCCAGAAGCCTGACTTGCAGGTTATTGATGTAAATCTCAAAGGCACACTTTACACCGCAAAGCTTGCCATGCACTACTTTGCGTCTCAGAACGGGACCGAACCACGACAAGAACAAGAAGACACATGCTTGATTCTTATCAGCTCTGGTGCTGGTTTTGTTGATGTTCCCAGAAGTCCAGAGTATAGCAGCACAAAATGGGCAGTCCGTGGAATTATGCATGCATTGCGAAGAACGGCGTTTTACTACGACAGTCGGGTCAACGTAATTGCACCTTGGTAGGTCTGACCTCAACATCTCTATGGCCACTCTTTTTAACTAGGATTTCCAGGTACATCCGGACCAGCATTCTATCCAAGGAGCAGTTTGATGAAGTGGAAAGTTCAGGCGTGGAACTTGCCACCACTGATGATGCAGGCGAGTGTGCGTTGCGAATTTTGAGTGATAAGAGTATCAATGGACGGACCCTGTTTGTCTGTGCTCGTAAATGGGCTCCGCGTGGGTATATCGATCTTGATATCGAGGATTATCCTGATAGCTCGTTGCTGCAGGAGATCCAAGAGGACCAGATGAGGAATGCGCCAGTTGAGTTGGGATTGTTTCCATAGTCAGGAATCCGAATAGACTACTCGCTTAACTGTGGAATTGTAGTCCAAGCTCCCAGGTTCGGGATCTCTCATCCAAGAGCTCCAATTTCCATCAAACCCAATTCCCAAATCTTAAATCTTCAGACCCTATCTTTCGACAGATGATCTTTCTAGAGTTTCAAGGTGACCCTCCGAATTAAATCTTAACCACTCTTTCAACCCCAAGAAGATATTAAGTTTTATTGACATAGTGTTTTGTATATAGAATTCGAACATGCTTTTCCCAAAGCACTCGTCCAGTATAAAACACCGATCTACCCCTTCTTCTAAATCTTGTTCCAATGAACAATCCAACTTTTTAACTCTTCCACTAATCTACTATTTCTGTAAATTTCAACCATGTCGCAAACAACACGACCCAAGGCCATTTTCTTTGATCTCGACGGCACTCTCTTCGACGATGACCACTCCCTCCATTGCGCGATTGCGGAGGCTCGCCACACAGTCAGAATCCCCGATACGATTTCTGATCAAGCACTCGGGACGGCCTACCTTACAGCTCGTAGTAAGACCTACTACGTATCTACCGACGCCGAGCTCATGGATGAAGAATTGCGAGAGAAAAGGATCCGCCATTTCTTTATGTTGATTGGTCTCGAGGAATATACCGACGACGAACTCCAAGCATTCAATGCTACCTACAGAGAAGCGTATCGAAGTTCAAATAGAGCTACTACTGGGACGATAGAGACTTTGACAAAGCTCAAGGAGATGGGATACAAGATCGGCATCATCACCAATGCATCGGCAGTTTATCAACAAGACAAGATCGACCGGATTGGGATCGCGCACTTGATTGACGGCCTTTTCGCCTCTCATGAACTGGGTTGGTCAAAGCCGGATTCACGAATCTTTCAATATGCGATGAACAAGTTCGGCGTCACATCTGAGATGTTGGAAGGGAAGGGCCAGACGTACATGGTCGGCGATGATATTAAGTGCGATGTCCAGGGCGCTTGGAATGCTAGGATGGATCCTGTGGTGTATGCACCTGCGTTCGCAGGAGCAGTACCTAGCGCGATGTGGACGGGTTTCCCTGTTATCCACGACGATATGTCTCAGCTACTGGACATTATCAAAGACGACGAGGCATCAATAATAGATGAAGAAGAGCAGGATGAAGAGGAGGATGAAGACGAATCCACATGCTGGGACTTTGCTTGTCGGATTTTGTAGCTAGTCCAGTTACCTGCAGAAAAGGAGGATACTTATCGTGGATTATTTGAGAAGCAACATGGAAGCGGGATGTGAATCAGTATGTTTGTTTATTCCTCCACTCAAATCACCATTTCCTACACCCCTGCATAAGGATATCCAATGGTTCTCATCAAGTGCCACAAGAGTTCGGCTGCATACAACGCCACAAGACGGCAACCAATAGTAAGAAGCCAACTCAACTGCTCAGCAAGAATGGAAAATATCTCGGCCTGAATGAGTGCTTATCTTTTCATTTTCCCCGCTTGTCTACTCCTCCGAGCGAAACTATATCCATTTAACCTTCGGTCTTATCAAAATGAGACTCATCGAGGCGAAACTACTCGTCGAAACTCAGTGCATCTCCTTCAAGGAATTCTACGGGGATCTTCCAGAATACGCTATCCTCTCACACACGTGGGAAGCTGATGGAGAGGTCACCTTCCAAGAATGCAATACCAAAACATCAAAATCAAAGACAGGATACGAAAAGATCACGAAAACATGTGAGCTAGCCCTCGCGGATAAGGTCCAGTATGTGTGGGTCGATACATGCTGTATCGACAAGTCCAGCAGTGCCGAACTTACCGAAGCCATTAACTCCATGTTCCTCTGGTACGAGAAAGCTAAGTTCTGCTACGTATACCTATCCGACAAGGCGGAACAGTTCCCACTTGGAAAATGCAGGTGGTTTACTCGTGGGTGGACGTTGCAGGAGTTGATTGCCCCGGCTTCCATATCATTCTACAACCAAGCCTGGGACTTTATCGGCTCTAAGCAGAGTCTCTTGAACTCTCTTTCCGACATCACATCCATTGAACAGGAGTTTCTGAGCCACGTGGCTCCTGTTTCTTCGGCATGCATCGCAAAGCGACTCTCGTGGGCTGCGAATCGAGAGACTACTCGTATAGAGGACATGGCATACTGTTTGCTTGGTATTTGCGAGATCAACATGCCAATGCTGTACGGAGAGGGTGACAACGCATTCCGTCGCCTTCAAGGAGAAATCATCAGGAAAACGTACGATTTAAGCCTTCTTGCCTGGACGCCACCCTTTTCCACGGCCGAAGAGTACTGTGGGTTTCTCGCCACTTCAGTGAAGCACTTCGCTTCCTGTTCAAAAATGTACTCGGTGGCAAACTCTCTTCTGGATGAAGGCGAGATGAGTATCTCGAACAAAGGCCTTAGACTTCGCGCCCGAGTATACTTGCTTGACTATTCCGAGTCAAGTTATCCGGGACTCGCGGATGTTACATATCGTTATGTTTTAGAGCTAGACTGCATGGCTCCAGGTTACGAAGGGGAATTCTTGACAATACCAATGCGAAAAATAGGTCCAAATGCGTTTGTGAGAGCGAGAGGTTTGGAAGAAAACAAAGAAATTAGCCAAATGACGGCCTCTACTTCCTTGTGTCTCGTTCCTGCAGTTGCGGGCGGTAGTATTTTCCACAACCTCACTCTTCTTACTAAACTACCAGAACGGAAAATACAGCGGCCGTTGTTACAGGCAAGACAATCTAGCCTTGTATCATACACTCGCTTCACCATGGTCACAATCGAGTTACCACCAAATATAACAATAATAAGCAGTACTGAGCTCCCCAATAAGTTCTGGGATATGGAGGATAGTGTATTCTTTGGCCCCTATGGGTCATACCAGAATTGGGGCGCCTTTGTGCTTGACACCAATTCCTTGTTCCTTTGTTTCTGGCACAAGGGCGCGACTGAGTGGGCCCTCAAAGGAACACTTCTTGATATGCAGACCGCAGAAGTCTATGCGTTATGGAAGGATCTCTTTCTTTCGGCGGATCAGTTGGGATATCAACAGCCAGTTGTTCAGAACTTTTTGAACAATGCGCAAAGCGAGATGAAGAATTCTATCGAAACCAAAAGTGAGGGACGGAACATCAAATTGTCATTTACGGTTTGGCGAAAGGACAATCCAACTTTATGCAGCGGGCCGCGATGGAGGGTTGTTTTTCGAGAAGACATTCTACGCTAGTCGTCTATTGTTGCGTGGGCGTATGGGAAAGCGAAGTAACGAGACTAATATCATGTCTCGTCGTACTAACCGATGATTTATGTGGGAAGCTGGGCACAATATCAAATGCACAAGAATGTATTTAGTGTAAATGTCTTGTTGTTGTTTTTATAAACAAATATCTACTCGCACTAGGCGTTGTATAGAATTCAAGAAATCCCTGCGTCTAGCGACAGGGCAGCCACAAGTTCACACAATCAAGGAATGACTTAAGCACGGAACTTCGTAGCAATCTTTGATCGTTTTCCCTGGCCACTGCCGTACAGAGCAGGGCCAGGAATCTTCCAGCTATCGCCCTTGTTGTCATAAACAGAGAAACCAAACAGCTGCGAGTCAGAAGTGCTGTAAATCTCTGAAGCGACAACGCCAGAGCTGGAAAGGTCATCGCTACCAGAGCCAGTAACCTCAATGTTGCCGCACTGCATGTAGAACTCAGGCTCAGAGAGATGAGCACGATGAAGAGCGATAATCTCATTTCGAACGACGTATTTTCCAGCGGCGATGGACGAGGGGATAGTGGCAGAGTTAACACCGCCATTCTCGCGAAGCTTGTCGGTAGCCCACACACCTTCAGTGTTGGCAGGTCCAGAGACGACACCTTCTTCAGCAATCTTGGTCCACTTCAGCTGTGTCTTGTCTACAGAATCGCAGTCGCCGTTGCAAGGTGCGATGTAGGTGATAACAGGACCACGATGAGACTCTGCCCAGCCGTTGGGGTTGATCTGCTTATCGTCGGAGGTCCAGAAGAAAGAGGCTTTGGAACCAGCTGCGATTTTGCCATAGTTCTTGGAAGCCTTGGCATCGCTACGGCAAACGAAGTTGGGGCTGGAGATATCCATCTCTGGGCCTTCGTCTTCGGTAGAGAAACTCCATCCGATGGCCTTGGGGTCGGGAGAGGGGTTCCACCGGCTGAAACCCTCGTAGTCGGTGCCATCAAGAGTGAAGGTCTTTAGATAGCCGTGAGCAGCGACATTGGAGGCCAGAAGGGCAGTAGCGAGCATGAGATAGCGAGACATGGTGAAGTGGTTGATAGGTGAATTGAAATGGTTAAAATGGAGTTGAAACAAGTAAGGAGGGTATTTTTTGAATGGAAATAACAAAGTCACTTGTCAAAAGTGCTGTAGAAAGGAATGAATGAAGAAATGAATGAAGTTGTGCTTGACTAAAAGGAACTAACTGAGAAGACAACACAGTCTTTTAAACAAAATCCAACAGAGCCAAGTCCACATGAAGGATCGATTCCTCCAAGCCTCAAAGTTTTAAGTTATCAAATGGATCGACATCCCTGCGAGGATTATCAGAGAACCCCTGGCCTAGTTTAATCCTGCGATGTCCTATCACAGTCGAAAGTCCAACTGCCAAGTTTTCAATGACAGACACTAGTCAGTAAAATCGGATAAGCATGTCTTTAAGGACGCTTTACTGGAAGCCAGATGTGGTATTTGTTGTCGATCGTGGGTTGAGAACGGCCTAGTCAGGTCCCATGGCCAATACGCGCTGGATGGTGTCGTAAGCGCTCTGGGTTCTAGTTTCTTGGCATGCAATGGAGGGTCACAACGTGGTTTGACGTCAAACGTCGGCAGTTTATATGAGCCATTATGTTCAAGATAAAGATTCTTTCGAATGCGATTTTGGTATGATGGATGTATGGCAGGGCCATTGTTACTTTCCACAGTCCCCTGATTTACTTGTCGATGCAGATAATGGTTAGAAAATGACCGTTCCGACTGTAAAATAAGCATAACTGATGGTGGATACAAACTCTTCCATCAGGATCTAGAAGGATTCAAGTAGTTTTGGCACGATTCATGCATCTTCCGGTAGTCGTGGTGAAAGGATTTCCAGAAACAAACACAGCCACCACAACCCTGTTTCAACTTATGGTAGATCATTGATCAGGAGAAGATAAATCTGTGCTAGTGTCAAGCCAAGCCTCGGCCGCCCACATCTCGGTCTGCGGCAATGTTTCGTGTCATTTTCCGGCTGTTTCAGAAGAAAAGAATACGTACCGATGGGTATGTCGGTGATGACGAATACTCAAACACACAAGATTACAGCACATTTTTGCACATGGAAATTTCATCTCTAAGATTATCGGCGGTTTCTAATGAGATTATGTCCTTGCGGCATCTGTGACTTGTCATCTGATGCCATTTGTTGTTCGACAAGTATGGGTGGAGTCACGTGATGAAAAGGGGACTAGTGATTGCCTCGAACTTTCAAAACCGCGTCGACGAAAACTAAAATTGTCAACATCTAGCACAACAAATAACTTTTTCACTGCCATGAGATGTCGAAGTGATCACTGGACACGCCTTCATGATTGATACAGGTCAATTAATTAATTAATATTTTTCTCGTCCTTGTTAATGACATGAATTAATACCCAAATTCCGTCGTAGGGTAGGCCCCTGAGATGGTTCAGGCTCTAGTCTACATTAGTGATGGGCTGTCTTGTCTTAGCACATAGGATGCGTCCAAAATTGTCAATGTTTTGAACATCAAGATAACTTCATCCATTAGAACAGATCAAATGCATCTTGTATCATTAATGCTTGGATTGAGAGTATGGTTTGTTTCTTTCGTTATTGTCCACTTGAAGCATGTGAAGTAAGTTGCATCGAGACAACTGTTTGATGCCGAGGAATCATCGACTCGCCACTTACAGAGTACAGAACAGCACATTCCCCCACGACTATTCCAAGTTGATCATTAAACATATCCCTAGCATCCAAATTAGTACGCGTATAGAAAAGCCCGTCCCTCGATGCAACTTTCTCCACAAATGAACTCAATTGCCGTTCCTCATCCCCCAAAGCTGTGAAGCTATTACCAGATAGAAGTTCCTCGCATTGCAACCATTCACAGATGTTCACCCCCAATCTCACCATCTCACAAGACCCAGAGTATCATCAGGATGCCGTGCATCCGATATTCATCGAAATTGGACTAGATGCTGAAACTTGACAGTAGCTGAGGAGAATTCAGATCCACCAATCGGACGACCCCTGGCCATAGATCGGGGTTAGCGGTTCCATCTCAACCCCAGGAAATTAACAACTTGGTGGAGCACGATCCGTGTAATCGTTTGACGGAAACACGTTCTGCGGTTCTGGACACTGACACGGGCCTTTATCACGGCTGAACGGCATCAAGGCATGTTGGAATCGGAGTTTTTACATGTTGTATTGCCAAGGATATAAGAACCGAGATCCTCAACTGTAAGTCAACTCTATCATTCATCTCATCCAGCAACTCATCTCTTCACTTCTCTTCACTTAGTACATATTCTCTACTCTCAATCACATATCTCATCATGTTCTCTTCCATGATCCTTCTCAGCGGCCTTGTTGCCTCAGCCTTTGCCCATCCCACTGTTGAGCCCCGTGCCAGCTGCACCTTTACTGATGCTGCTTCTGCCATCAAGGGCAAGGGTAGCTGCTCTACCATTATCCTCAACAACATTGCTGTCCCTGCCGGTACTACTCTCGATCTTACCAAGCTCAAGGATGGCACTCATGTAAGACAATCCCCTTTTTCAAGCGAACTTTCACTGACAATTTCAGGTCATCTTCCAAGGAAAGACTACCTTTGGCTATGACACCTGGGAGGGTCCCTTGATTGCCTTCACCGGAAACAACCTTCTCATCGAAGGTGCTGCTGGCCACTCCATTGATTGTGAGGGTCAACGCTGGTGGGATACCAAGGGCAGCAACGGCGGAAAGACCAAGCCCAAGTTCTTCAGCGCCCACTCCCTCACCAACTCCAACATCAAGAACTTGAACGTTATCAACACTCCCGTTCAGGCTTTCAGCATCAACGGAGTCACCAACCTCGGTGTCTACAACGTCCACATGGATAACTCCCTGGGAGACACTCAGGGTGGACACAACACCGACGCTTTCGATGTCGGCTCCTCCACCGGTGTTTACATCTCCGGCGCTGTCGTCAAGAACCAGGATGACTGCCTCGCCATCAACTCCGGCACCAACATCACCTTCACCGGTGGTAACTGCAGTGGTGGTCACGGTCTTTCCATCGGATCTGTTGGTGGACGATCCAACAACGACGTCAAGACCGTCCGCATTCTCAACTCATCCATCTCCAACTCCGACAACGGTGTCCGCATCAAGACCGTTTCTGGAGCTACCGGTTCCGTCTCCGACGTCAAGTACGATTCCATCACTCTTAGCAACATTGCCAAGTACGGTATTGTCATTGAGCAGGATTACGAGAACGGTTCTCCCACTGGTACCCCTACTGCTGGTGTTCCCATCACTGATGTCACCATCAACAAGGTCACTGGATCAGTCAAGTCCAGCGGTATCGATGTCTACATTCTTTGCGCTAGCTGCAAGAACTGGACTTGGACCAACAACAAGGTCACTGGTGGCAAGACCTCTGACAAGTGCCAGGGTATTCCTTCTGGAGCTTCTTGCTAAATGTTACGCTGGGCGTGATAAGCAGTTGATGATGTGAGAGATAGGGGGAGTACCTCATTTTTGTATATAATTTCAGTGGCTCTAGTAAATAAATGAACAGTATCTACTTGTATTGAAGATGACTAAAACTTATATGTGAGCTTGGAGTGAGGAACTTGAGTTGCCTAAGACATAATCAAAAGCTACTACTCAATCGGATACGCTCTTATGTTTTGGTCGACAGTAACATGAATTGAGTGAACCATTGGGGAAGTCAGCCAGTACTTGAGCTAACACTGACCAGAATAAGTATCGCGCGTCGATGTGGCTGAGTTGGTATTGTTTCACCCCAAAACCGAACTAGTCTACGTCATTAAATCATCCAGTCCCTGGCAAAGGACAAAGGACGATGATGGATTTAATCAACTATCACGTTGGCGCGTGAAATCAGCCATCAGTCGAATTACAACAGGAGCCACGATATTTTTCGTTCGCGTTATGCCGGCTCCAAGAGACCCAGGATACCCGCGTTTTCGACACGACCAGAAACCCCTCAAACCCCCTACGCCACCAGCACCAAGATGGATTGACTTAAACACCATCACCTCTTGGATTAAAGCATGTAACGAAAATCACGGAGACCATTGCCAACGAGCACGTCTACCTCACGAAACGCACGGTCTACCGCGATGGCTGATTCACGTATCAGAGAAACGCATAGTACCTTTTCAGCCTGGCTGTCGATATGTCGCTCTCAGCTACGTCTGGGGAAGGTCCACAGGACACGATCTACAATTGCTATTGAACAACCTTGAGTCGTTCCAACAGATGAACGCGCTTCAGCAGATGTGGGATGAGGTCCCTGCTACAATCCAGCATGCTGTGGAGCTAGTACGACGCGTCGGCGAAGAATACATCTGGGTAGATCGTCTCTGCATTGTCCAAGATGATTTTGAGACGAAGCAAGAACAGATCAGTCAAATGGCCTTCATATACGGCAACGCTTACTTCACAATCGTCGCCACAGCTGCTCACAGGGCTGAAGAAGGATTGAAAGGGATCAAAGATGTTTCTCCCCCAATGTATCACAATGTCTGGCCCGAAAGGGCCAACATGGATCACTACGGTCTTGTGGCATGGTCACCGTGGAACGAAAGAGGATGGACATTGCAAGAACTAGTGTTTTCACAAAGATCGCTATTCTTTCATAAAAATGAGTTGACATGGGAATGTCATTGTGCGATATGGCATGAACGCATGCAACTAGCAGATATCGGCGAGACAAGCTGCCTCGGGACGCACAACCCTAATGCTCGAGGCTTTCGCTACTCTCCTTGGCCAGATTTGCAAGAATTTCACCAATTGGCGAATAGCTATAGTCGCAGACAATTGTCGTTCTCGAGCGACATTCTTCCAGCTTTTGCAGGTATTACGACAGCTTTGGCACACTCGTTCCCAGGTGGATTCCTTTTCGGTCTACCTGAAGTCGCATTTGATGTAACTCTGTTGTGGAGATCAGCTGGGCCAGCATCGCGAAACTCAAAAGTAGGCGAGGCATCCGTGCCAAGCTGGTCCTGGACGGTTTGTCTAGACCAGAAGATCTCTGTAGATCTTTCACCATGGGCGAGTGGCTTTGCATACCTGGCAGGATCTTCCTCTGAGCAGACTTCCGATGAGGGTGGCAGACGTACTTATACACCACTTCACGTTGCTTATCAGCAAGAGTGGAACTCTCGATGGAGTCGAAAACGTCCTCCAGCGGGTTTATTGGATGGATTGGTCACAGAGTCAATCTGCTCGTGGTATGTTAAGGAGGAGACAGGTGAGAGACTTATCTCAAACGAACTCGACGAATTTAAAGATTGCTCTCATCACCAGAGCGATGAGTTACCTATGGGTTGGCAAAGAGATGGTGATCTGTTCTACCATCAAGTCGACCCACAGCGCAGATTCAAGTACCCGATTCCTCTAGTGACCTATGAAGAAGAAGTCCATACCGAAAAGGACACGTCATTTCTGATAAAGACTCGAATAGAAAGGGCGTTCTTTTACAATACACCGCAGCCATACGGAGAAGCTGTCTCCAGTCTTGAAGGAGAAGGCGTTGTCAACCTCTACAACAGCGAGCAAGTCTGGGTTGGGTGTCTTCGCGTTCAAACCAGGACGAAACTATGGCGACTGTTGACCAAAAAAGTTGAGTGCGAGTTGGTAGCAATATCCAAAGGATATATCGACTCAAGCGCAGGAGGCTGGTCACGTCTTGATGAACACGAGAAATTGAAAAGTCGAGAGCTGGAGAAGTATGAGTTCTACAATGTCTTGTTCATTGAGTGGAAGGATGGTGTTGCTTATCGACAAGGTATTGGACGCGTGGATAAGTCGGCTTGGGAGGCTGAGCCTCGCCAGGAAATTGATTTAGTGTTGGGATGAACTTGGATTCTTGGTATGCTGTCACGGGAGACCGGGAAGTCTTACAATGGGGTGTATCGGAGTATTGTATATTGAAAAGGCCGAACTTCCGTGTGTTTCGCTTCGTTAAAGCATTTCATAGTGCCCTGTATTAATTATGTCATCATTTTACTGTGTCGGTGTAGGACGCGGTGAACTCGTCCGAATGCCGTTGCCGACGTTGATGCTCGGAAACCCATGACGGCTACTGGTCATTTGAGACCGTCTACTGTAAATGGAAACAAAATCTACCTCACGTAAGATTTTAGACCGGTTTAATTGCGTGTATTGCGCGCGTCTAACAACTACGTACTTCAAAGGTTGCCGCTTATTATAGTGCGCCAATCAACGTTTCTACCCAAGATCCCGTAGGATTGGGATCAGCCGGTCTTATAAATACCACCGTTGCCGACGAGAAATCTTTCAATAGCCCCAGTCAGCAACCTAACTCACAAAAATGATGAGTCGCGCAAGTGTCGCCGTCATCGGTGCTGGTAAGTACTCATGTCAAACAACAAATGGATCCACGCTCATATGTAATAAGGCCCGACCGGCATTACCATGCTGAAGCAGCTACTCCAAGACGGATTCAACGCTACCTTGTTTGAACGACGAAGTCAAGTCGGTGGATTATGGGCGTACGATGCGAAGCATGGTTGGACGTCGGCTTTAGACAGCACGACTGCAAATATTAGCAAGTATACATGCGGGTTCACGGATTATCCGATACCAGACAGTAAGTCACTCATGGTAAGCAATAAATACCAGTCACTAATTCATGGCAGGATACCCGGTCCATTTGACCACAGCGGACTTCCAGGAATTCATGCAGGGCTACGCTGAGCATTTTGGTCTTTTGAAACACATCACATTCGATACGAGCGTCAAGCTTGTGAACCGCAACAAGGAAGACAGCGGATGGGACGTCCAAGTTGAACATGTCGGAAGTGGACAGACAGAAATGCGCCATTTCGACAAGGTTGCTTTTTGCCATGGTTATCAGACAGTGAAGAAGATGCCGATCTTTCCGGGACAACAAGATTACAAAGGAGATCTTATGCACGCACAGCAATATCGAAGGTCTGTTTTCCAAAAAGAATGATATTTACAAACATACTGACTGTCAGATAACAGCCCTGGGTCCTTCAAAAACAAAACAGTTGTAATCCTCGGCCTATCTACAACAACAGACGACATCGCCCCTCAGGTCGTATCTGTCGCGAAAAAGGTTTACGTCTCCCACAGAAGCGGTCAAATTATCGCGAGAAGATTTCGAAAAGGAACACCATCAGACCTCCTGGTCTCATGGAGGCGTCGCGTGATAAGTCACTGGATTGCAAAGAATTTACCAAACACGTACAGATTCCTAGTAAACACATTGGTCAAGTTACTGTCATCTCAAATGGCGGGCATGAAGCTAGACCCAGAGTGGCGCCTCAAAGACTTCAAGGATCTGACCTTAAGTCTGCCCGGAATCATCGAAAACGTTTTGCCGCTTCTACAAGATGGAAGTGTCACGAGTTTATATGGAATCAAACGATTTACAGGCGGAAAGTCAATCGAGTTTGAGGATGGAACGATAATTGATGATGTTGATAGCGTTATCTTCACCACAGGCTATCAATGCGACTTTTCACCGGCACCGTTCGTCGAAAAGAGTATACCAAAGTCGCCCAACTACGGAGGTCCTGCTATCCATCGTCTCTACATGAACGTTTTCCCGCCAAAATACGCAGACAGCTGCGTTATGCTCTGTTACTCAGCATATGGCAAAAACAACGGCTTTTCTTTCAGCGACGTCATGAACATGGCTATCTCCAACATATGGCGCGGAGTAAGCGCTCTACCTTCACACAAAGAGATGGAAGAATGGGTAGACCATCATCACGAATGGCTAGCATCAAACTGGGCAAGAGAACCAACGGTAGACCTGAGCATGGTGAAGCAGTACGAATTTCAGCCATGGATGCATAAACAAGCTGGGACAGGGATGGAGAACCTAGGCTGGGGATGGGCGGGATGGAAGTTTTGGTGGAAGGATCGAAAGATGTACAATCTCATGAATAACGGTGTTGAGACAGCGCATATGTTTCGTTTTTTTGACACGGGGATGAGAAGTACATGGGATGGAGCGAGGGATGAAATCATACGACAGAACAATATCGTGAAGGAGGCTTTCGGAGGAAAGAAGAGCAAGACGAGAAGTGACTAGAGGATAATGCTCTGTTTATTATTGTTCATTTCGGCGAGAAGACCGACTTTGTTAGTGCTCGCGGGGAACCTGGTTAGTCCAAGCCAAGCCTGTTTTCTTAATATTAAGCTTGATAATCCACGAGGCTGTAATGATAGTCGCCCCACAGCCTAGCCTGAATAAAGAAGGTGTTTAGAGAGACTAGGTACCCCGCGGGGAAAGACTTCCAGTGAATTGGGGGAATATTTGACAGTAAAGTGCCGGCAAAACTGGCGATGTTTACCGTAGACCATGTTTGTCGGTGTACCATGCACCGAACCGAGGGCTTGGCAGCGGAAATAGTGTTATATAAACTGTCAAAGTCATCCCAGCTGTTTGGGAGGTAGTCGACAGGGCACTCCAACATGCATCTCCTTCGCATCTCGGTCGCCATCAAGGCATTCGGCGTGGCTTTTCTCTCTGCTACTGCCAATGCCTCTTCGGAAGCTCCCCTCGATTACACCAGTCTAAAACTTCTTACCAAGTCAGCCGACTCACAAGTCCAAGGTGTTCTCGACAACAAGAATGAGTCTCTAACCGGGTCACCAAGATCTCTCACCCGCGCTGTGCGTCAATTGGTCGTGCCGTTCCTATGGCCAAACTCGACGTACTTCCATAATGAGACTCTTGTCCCTCATATCGAGGAGATGCTGGAAGTTCTGCAGAAGGTTCAGCATGATGATGGAACATACACCGTCGGCAATCGCCATTCACCACCTGATACTGGTTTCCTGATTGAGGATTTTGGTATTATGGTGCGCATTCTTGAGAAGGACGATCACAAAGCGTCGCAACCATTCGCAGATGTCATCCGTGGTCTGCTCGTCAAAGCTGGACCTGGTCTCGCCAAGGGCGGTATTCACACCCCCAACCATAGATGGAAGATTTGTAGCGCCCTGGCGCGTATTTCTAGCATCACAGAAACTGAGAGCTATATCAAGAGAATTGATGAGTGGCTTGCGGAAGGTATCGACATCGATGCTGATGGCATTTACTCTGAGCGCAGTCCCAATTACTACTCGGCTGTGTCGAACCCTTCGCTCTTGACCGTTGCTCATGAGCTCAACTACACCGACCTAATCGATTACGTCCGCATGAACCTCGAACTAGCAATTGGGCATGCGGAACCCAACGGCGAAATGGAAGTTATCCAGAGCCGTCGCCAAGACCAAGCCCAACCTCCTGTAGTCAACATGGGTAACTTCTACCCTCAATTCCGCGAGCTCGCTCTCCTCGACAATAACGGCCGCTTTGCTGCCATGGCTCGTCTGATTGAAAAACTCGTTGGTCCCCAACTTGGTGACTTCTTGGCCAACATCATGGAGCGTCCTGAACTCGCTGCCCAACTACCTGAGCCAGAAGACCCTTTTGTCGATTTTGAGAAGCACTACAAGTCAGCTGGTCTCGTACGCGCACGACGTGGAAATCTGACAGTCTCCGCTTTCGGTGGTTCAGACTGGTACATCGACGGTAAAAAGGCCGAGTTCTACAACCGCATGGGTTCCGGTCTTTCCACCAACCCAACCATGTTCCGCGCGTGGAACGGAAAGGCTGTTCTCGAAGCCGTGCGTCTCAGCGCCAATTTCTTCAGCATGGGTCATTTCCGATCTAACGGAGTCAATGTGTCCGACGACGGCATCATCACGTTAGGAAGCGAGATCGAGGTTCCATACTATCTCCCTATGCCATCTGAACGCCGTGACGAGAATGGAACATACAAACTATCTCGCTCCGTCGACGGTCGTTTCTACGCTATGGCTGATTTTGAGAACCGCCCTGCTAGCATGCGCCGTCTCAAGACAGAAGTTGAGATCAGCCCTACCAAGGCTGGCTACGATCTCAACTTCCAGGTCACTGGTGAGGATGATGTGGAGTTAACCTTTGAACTGACGTTCCGAGAGGGCGGAAAGTTCAAGGGAGTGAAGGAATTTGTTGATAGCGACAACACTACTATTTATCGCCTTGCTAAAGGAATGGGAGAGTATACTATGGGTGATGACAAGATTACCTTTGGGCCTGGAAATGGCATGGGAGTGATTCAGAATGATGCTGGAGAGCAGTATAGTTGGCATGGAGGTAACTTGACATTGCAGGGAAGCCATGTGTACATCACTGGTGTGACGCCTTTGAACTATACTCTCAACTTGGGCTTTGCTTAGATTTAGCTAGAGTCTAATTGATAGATCAGCTTCTTGCTTTTAGGTCATGTTGCCCCGATCCCCGACTTTGCCGAAATACTAGAACCAGCACAATATGGTCAATATTGGCTTCTCAGTCCCTCATCCGCTTCAGGCATATCATCGTCACCGTTAACAAACATCACAAACGAAACGACATATTTGGTATCAAATTGGATCTTGCATTATACTACATGAGTCTCTTTATCACATCTATCTTATCTGCCACTGCCTTACTCCTCAAGCTCAGCGAGCATGATGTCAGCAGCCTTCTCAGCCACCATGTAAGTAGACACAGCAGTGAAAGTACCAGGAATGCGGGGGTACACTGAAGCGTCAACGACACGGAGACCAGCAACACCGCGAACGCGGAACTTGGAGTCGAGGACAGCCATCTTGTCATCATCAGCACCAATGGGGCAGGTGGATGAAGCGTGGTGACCCCAGGTGTTGTCCTTGATGTAAGTCTCAACATCCTCCTGGGTCTTGACGTGGGCACCGGGGAGGGCCTCCTGCAGCTTCACGGGCTGGCTGGCGAAAGCCTTGCGGGCAAGCTCGACGGCCTCGTACATGGCCTGAAGATCCTTGTCGGAGTCACCGTTGCCAGTGTCGAAGTAGTTGAAGGTGATGGCGGGGGTGTCGAGAGGGTCGGCGGAGCGGAGGAGGACGTTTCCGGCAGTGTTGCGGGGGTGAGCCTTGAGGATAGCCCATGAGAACCAGTCGTGCTCAATGGTGGCGTTGACAGCGTACTTGGGGAAGTAACCGCGGAAGTTGACGGGTCCACCGAAAGCGAAGATGTCAAAGTTGTTCTGCTCGGCGGTAGTGGACTTGTAGAACATGGTGGCGGCGAGACCGGAAGAAGAATAGATACCGTGGTCGCCGAGGACAGGCTTCCTCCAGCGGTCAAGGCAAGGGTCCTCATCAGTGTAGAGGCTGAAAGTGCAACCATCGAAAGCAGTGAAGTTCTCGGGGGTGTTGCCCTGGACGCTGATCTCGTAGTGGTCCTGAAGGTTGGTTCCAACACCGGGGAGATCGACGACGACGGGGATGTCGAATTTCTTCAGCTCATCAGCAGGTCCGATACCACTGAGCTTGAGAATCTGGGGAGTGTTGTAGACACCACCAGCGACGATGACCTCGCGAGAAGCAGTAGCGTTACCGGCGACACCAGCAGCACCAGTGGAGAGAGGGCTGGCGCTGTAGAGGTGCTTACCGTCGAGGAACTCAACACCAGTAGCACGGGGAGTCTTCTCAGACTCATCGAAGAGAACCTTGGTGACGTAGGCGTTGGTGCGGACATCGAGAGGGTAGCGCTTGGTGCCGTTGTCGAACTTGGCATCGCGGACAGAGAGGATGAACTCACGGGGTCCAACACGGCTGGCGGACTTGGTGGATAGAGGGATCTGGTAGTAACCAGGAGTCTGGTCACGAGCAAGAGAGTCGGCGTTGGCATCGCCAGCAATGAGGGTCTCCATGGTGAGGAGCTCACCAGTAACCTCGGACAGGGCAGTGGCACCGCCGACGAGGAGGCTCATGAGCTGAGCATCACCGAGAGGGATGCTGAGAGGAGCATTCTCAGTGCTCAACCAGCCATCGTAGCCGTGGCCAGGCTCAAGGGCAGGACGGTGGTTGTTGTCCTCGGCCTTGACGAAGTACTTTCGCATGTTCTTGGCAGACCAAGAGTCATCGCCAGTGAGAGTAGCAATGTACTCAAAGTCAGACTGGTGGGGGTACACAGCGATCAGAGCGTTGTGAGCAGTGCAGCCACCGAGAGCCTGGGTACGAGGGTACAGAGTACCCTTGAGCTTGGCATCAGCGGGGGGGTTGAGACCAGTGTACTCTCCGTTGGGAGTGTCGTAGGTGGTCTTGAAGTCACGGGCCTGTCGCTCATCGTCGGCGTAGTGCTTGACGAAGAAGTTCCAAGAGATTTCGGGGTCCTCGGAAGCGTTGGCCGAGTAGGCAGGGACGGTATAGTTGGTGGTGGCGTAGTCATCACCAGCCTCGATGAGGAGGGTCTTGTGGCCAGCCATGGCCAGGCGAGCGGCCAGAGGACCACCACCAGCACCAGAACCGACAACGATGTACTCGTAGCCAGTGAGGGCAACTGCGTAGGCAGACAGGGGGGCGGCCAAAAGGCCGGTGAGGAAAGATTGTCTCATGGTGAATTAATTAATTAATCAAGATCCAGATAACAAAAATCAGACAAGGGAACTAAAAGAGTGGTTTCCCTGTAAAGCGATAGGTCTAGTCGTCAAAGAAGGACTAATGAAGGAATGACTGGTCAGAGATCGACTGATGACTGGAAAAAGAAAGTAGTAGACATGTCTTGGGTATTTAACTGTTGGATATACCGCGACCCATGTAGACAATTCCTCTGTCGACGTCGGCAGTGCCCATATGCCGAGGCTACGAACATCTGATTGCAGGCATATGCAGTGCAACCTGTATCAAGGAGAGTCGCAAAATTCCAGAAATAACAGCTTCCAGAACCAATAACAGCTATAGCCAAGACATTATAGACATTACCTTGCTTGGATCTGCAGTGAAGATGTTGCAATTCGGCGCAATCTTCAACCGCTTGAACCCATCGTCAAAGTAACATTCACCACATCGCATAAAAGAATCGTAACTGCGAAGGGAATAGCACCGGAGAAGGGTGGCTCTGTACAGGTCAACTCCGTACATCCGTTACTTGCTAAGGACTCGCGTGGTTTCCGTCCAACGGCGCTGGGGGCGAAACAAGGTTAATGAGCCGCATGGCGTTGCATCAGCCATCTAAAGTTGATCCGTTGCCCGCTCGTGGCGATGCAGGGGGCGATGATGTTGGTGTCGCATCAATGATCTACGACAGGGTTTGCACCCCTGACGCCCCCTTTTGTGATCTATTTCTCCTGCGAACTTTGGTAATTTGTCCGATTGTTGGTTTAGTCAGGAACAAGAGACGACACGTGCATGATCCGTCTTCCGTGTGGATTCGTCTGATCTGCTGATGATGCCATGGCTCTTGGGCCGTGGTCCTTGGAGGGTCAGGTTGCCTCCGGGAGCGACGAAGCCATAGCGGCCGTTTCTATCGAGCATTGACTTTATGGAGATCCGAGTGGTTTATGGTGGACAAGTTAGCGTCTCCGGGTTATATCCTCCGCAATTAATCTACCGTCAAAATCAGTTCGGAAAAAGACCAACTAGAACGAGGATGTGACCATGCATTGTTGGTTGGATGTCTTGTTTAATTAGCAATGATCCACTATCAAGTTCAGGGTAGGTCTGCCAAGCAACATGACGCTTCAGTTCTGAAAAGTTCTTCCCTGTAGCTTGGTAAGTCTCAGTTCAACCATAGAGACTTAGAACGAACAGTTGAAACCAACAAGATAATGTAGACATGTTAATGATAAGCAACTCGTCTTTATTAGTGGCACATCGATTTGCAAAGCTCCGTGAGTTCCGCAGAGTTAAAAAGTATGTATGTAGATCTTCATCCCAAGATATCCACTACCAGTACCATGGTTCCCACATGCTTTGTGACAGTGGCAAGCTTCCGCTCCTGATCACATAACAACATGGCTCTCATATTATGATCGACTTTTGTGTAAATTTGGTCAAATGTTGTTGATCTCGCTCTCGCTACCTAAAGTCCGGGAATTGCACGTTGATAGAGAGTATCTTTTGGCTCCGATAAATCCGCATCCAGGTCCAGGCCGCTTGTATTTGAAACATCTAGGCTAATGCCTCCTGGGAATGTAGCAAGTGCTACCCTATGCTCACAAAGAAATCAATGACTTTCTCAACACAGCCGTGAGGAGTGTTCAGTCAACAGGCGGGAGAATTAGACATATATTCTATAGAGGTATCTTTTCCATCATTCTTACTGATATTCTGTTAGAATAGCAACTGAATGCTGATACGTTGCTTGTCTCAATTCCGCCGTGGTAAAAATGTACTCACTTAATCGTGGAAAATAACACCAGATTCCCCAGGTACGCGTACCAAATAGTGACCCGCCATGGTATGCCCCCTGTAAGGGTTATCTACAGGTGGGGAAGCCTTATCATTTAGGCCTAATACTTAATGTTAAACTTGTAAGGATACAATCCTGGTTTTCCTATAGTGGGAATGTCTCTGTATGTAGTGCTTTGTCTCACTTAGACTTAGTACCTACCTGTATGGAAAGGCAAGACGAGCAACACCATCGAAGTGAAGTCCGAGACGTTACGAGAAACTCATCAGCATATGGCAATAACGCGTAAATCAACATGTAAAAACCTGATCCTCACCCTGGAGCATCGGGTTCTCATCTTTCGCCGAAAGTCCTCTGAGCCCGTCACCAGGATAGACAACATAGAATGTGCAGATCAATATTGCATTCCTTTGTCAGCACGGAACAAGTTGATATCAACTGTCATGTACGCGAATTTGAATTGGACAATAGTGGCATTTGAGAAATTATTGTTTTATTATTTAGCTAAACGTATGTGCAAATGTGTCACCTCTCTGGCACCACCTTATTTCCCACATCTTCATGCCCGTCTGAGTCCATTCTGACTAGTCGGAGTCAGGAGTAGGAGGTCTGGGAGGAGGCGAATCTGGGCGAGGAACGGGGCTAGGGTTGCGAGGCACGGCCGGGCCAGGTGACTTGGGTCGAGGCATTTTATATAGTATAGTTTGGTTTGGTTTAAGAGTTCAAGGTGGTTTTGATTGTATTTGAGTTGAGAAGGTTGTAGAATCCATAGACTTGGCAGAAGTATTGAGGGTATATATAGTTGTCAGACACAGGTGATTACCTGACAGAGGTATATTGCAATGAGTACCGAATCATGGTTGTAATTCGAACATGTGTGATTTAGAACTCAAAATCGTTCACTTCTGCTGTTCATACAGGTTCTCGCTGTCTCACAGCAAGAACTATGGATTGTGTATCAGCAGCGATAGCTGGATGTGAATCGGCTTCCCTGTTATTAACAGTAGAGGAAGTGTAACTGAAGTCGGCATAGGGAAGCACGGGACATGTGTAATGGCTGGATAATTCTGTATTGTCTACTCATGTTCACTAGCGGTTCGTGCAGCTGGCGCAATTACACGTAAACAATAAAGTCTGAGTATAGTATACATGAACCCCCTGATTCATTAGGCGTGCAGTCTCCAGTCCATATCCGCATTACGAATTACTTCCCATCTGCCCAAAAACGATCCAGTGCGTCCTGGCGTACCTCATACGCCCAGTGGTGGCAAGTCTGATGCACCACAGGACTCACATCAGGCCCATCCTCATCTTCGCCATCATCAGCAAATACACTCCGTATCCCGAGAGTAACGTATTTCTTGAGCAAGATCCTCCGCCAGCGACCAGTCTCGCCTACACATTTCTTCCAGCGGCTTATTTGGCGCTCGTCATCGGCACAGCGACGACCCATGTAAAACCGACAGTACCATTGAAACCAACCCCGGACATCGTACTCGTGGACGATCCATCCAGCTGCTTCCCATTCTTCGATACTCTGTCCGCATTGTACTCCATATTTATTGATTTCTGGGTTGTAAGTAGTACTGGTGAGGTATTTGTCAACGTCCAAGCCGGCCGTCCATGATGGGGGAAGTTCTTTCCAGTCGTCTTTAACGGTGGTCATTAGTTGTTTCGAGTACAGAGGTCGCCAGTAGGATCCGCCAAAGCTTCCTTCGCGAATGATCTCTTGGGGTGATTTATTTGGGCGGAAATCGGGATGCGTCTCAAAACGAAGTGTTCCATCAATGTCGCGAACTGGTTCATCACCCTCAGGCTTCCATGCGGTCCACCCAGCTATGATCGATTCCACATCTTTTGAGGGTTCGGCGTCGGTTTCATGGTCCGAATCTGATTCGGAAGAATCTCGAATAGGGTTGGCGGCTCTTTTCGCTCGAGGAGCGCCTCTTCGCAATGAAGTTTCGTCTATTTCGTCGTCATTGTACGTTGGCTTTGTTGAAGCCTCAGCTATGCGCCGTGATTGTCTTGTAGGGGCGCGTGGTGGGTTCGCTTTTCGCTTGTTGGTTTTGGTCCTTGTTTTGGTTTCAGTTGAGCGAGGCTCAGTCTTGGGAACTATGGGCTTGATGTCCTTAAGAATAAGCGCGTTGCTTTCGATATTTTCCCGTCGCCGGGCTGCAAAGTCTCCCATTGAGTCTTGTGTTTTGGTGGTGATGATACTTGGAGAGGGAGTATTTGTTTGTTGTGACGCGATATCTGTGCAGTACGTCATAGCACTAGATCACTAAATACAGGCCCACTTGACGCCTTCAGGGCACTTGGTGAATCTAACACGCTAAAACTCCAGCCCTTGTCCAATCCAGCCCTGACCGTATAGGAACATGATAAGTATCACCAACAAAGTCCCTTCTCAACATAAAGTCGTTGCCACAATTATTGTCTCTGTCTTTCATATCTTCTGATTTACCATCAACCACATCATTAAATTCTCGCCATGCTTGTCTCTCTGCGTCATCTTCACTGCTGTTCCCACTGTCGCGTTCTTCCAGGCGCAGCTTCTCGTGCGAGATCTTCCAGCGCATCACGACTGGGGGGCTGACAATCTTCGAATCTTCTTTGCTTGTTCTCGATGCATCATACGAACTGTGGACTTGACCAAGCCCGCATACTGTAGCTGGACCAGACCTGGGTATTGCCGATTCTGACGTGTCCATGATAAGATACAGGTGACTCTCTTCTTTGCCCGAGCTATCTTCCATATAGGCTATATGGGGATTCCTAAAGACGGCCGACTTTGGAAAGAAAATGGGGTTATTGAGAGCAAGGACCGCGTGTGTTGTCGCTTTATCAGCTGTATCTGATGTATCTTGGGAGGCGAGGGAAATCTTGACTACCTTTGGGCTAAAGGTAAGAGGAGGAAGCACCAGTATGACACTTTCAGCATCCCAGTATGTCAAAGCAAAAGGAGAAGGTAAGTCGATCAATGACGCAGAAAAGGTATATTTCAACTCGATGACTGGCTTGGCTTCGTCGACCTCAAGTCTGGGAGTGGATGTCGGCGTGTAATGGAATTCAAGTGTCATTACTGAGACACAGCATTCAGTGTCATATGGGCTGCTCTTGAAAGTGACTGACAAAAAATAAAGGTGATTTCCAGAGGCTGAGAATCGAAGCTCTGCAAAAGTCAGAAAATGTCTTGGGCGATATTACTCGGCACTTACCACTCAACCACACAGACACGCCTGTGTCGTCGTTGAATATTTTTGTTGGTATAACCACGGAAGAAGACACACCCGTTTCCAAATTAGTTACGTCAATCACCCCGGGCTTCAACGACACTGCAACTATGGGATACAGAGGATGATAAGCAGCCGT
This sequence comes from Fusarium subtropicale, assembly GCA_003670145.1. Lineage (NCBI taxonomy): Eukaryota > Fungi > Ascomycota > Sordariomycetes > Hypocreales > Nectriaceae > Fusarium > Fusarium subtropicale. The sequence continues at coordinate 70,103 of QRAA01000363.1, forward strand.
GAACTTAAACCATTGATAGCGGCGTAGTTTCACGGATCGCCATAGTGGAAGACCAGAGTCACCAACGATGACCAGGCAGTCTCGCTGAGTTGGACTTGGTGCATCGACATCAATACCCGAGTCAGAGTCCGAATTTGAATTTGAATCTGAACTTGAACCCGAATCAGAATCCGAGTCGTCAGACTTAACTGGCTTGTGTCGCGATAGGCTCAGTCTCCAGTGCATATGTATCAAACTCGGATTGTCAGATGCCGATACCCCGTCGGGTCGAGCCAGTCTCTGTGTCCCAACAACCTTCCAAGATCCTCCCTCTGTTCTGCCTATGCCGAGACTGTCATGCAGGTCCTGTGAAACTGAATACCGGCGAATCGACCCTTGGGTTTGACGAGTCACAGTAATATCATCAGGATCCACTCTTAAGGCTGACATCGAATCCTGTACCGAACTCTTACCTCTAGAAAGAGTGTAGGTCCATCCATGTCCCAGAGGTTGAGATCCGAAAGGAATCTCGCTGTTCGACAAGGATTGGAGTTTGGGAAACACTGTAACGTAGTATAGCTTGGTCGCATCATCACCTTCCTCTCCCATCATACAAAGGAAAAGAGACTTGCTATTTTTCCCCTTCTTTGACGGAGCGAACCAAACGTCGATCACTCTCAGTTTACGTGCACTGCCATACAATGCTGAGATATACCGCGCCCGGACTTTAGGATGTTTGTCCGAAGACTTCAAGTAGCATCCCGGCTCAAACAAAGTTGTGGGCAGGGCATTGCCGAGTTGATCTGGTTTTGTAGTCAGAAGCTCGCCCCAGTCTTGCACAAAAGCCCAGAGAGAACGATCCAACGATGCACAGTCTGCTGACGAACAATCCATCAGCCAACCAGGAAGAGGGAGGCCAAACTCTGTTGACTGATCTGTTGTCATCCCTTGCAAGGGCTGATAGCTCGTCGTCCCCCGGAGCTTCCTAAATCTTGCAAAGAGATGCGGCGCTGTGTGAATCTGCACATAGATACAAGTCCAGAAGGCAGGACTCTGGAGGAACTTCTCCACAGCCTTTATGACATCTGGGGAAGGGTCCTTGTCAGAGAGGAACTGGAACCAAAAGATGGAGGCATAGCGGAGGAATGCGTGGCTGGGAGATGACTCTGTTCGTTCCGGTAGCCCTCTCAAGTCAGTGGGTTTCTTGAACCTCCCGTTGTTGAGGTATTCCAGACAAGCCTTTCCCAGTTCCATTTTTGACTCCCTTTCGTCAACCAAAAACTGTTTGAGGTGTTCTCCCACCGTCTCCTTATTTTCCGGCGCAAGAAAGAAGTCTGACCGACTTGTGATACAGTTTCACAATTTGGGAATCTCCTTTGTCAACCTTGGTGATGAAAGGATTGCAGACATCCTCAATAGAAGAGTATGCAGAGTCTGAATACTTGTGTATGGTGTCTTCTGAGACTGTAATATCTTTTGTTTCGCTGTCAATGCGCAGGAAGTTCAATAGCTCTCTGACTGTAAGTGGCCTCTCTGACAGGGTTAATAATTGGAAGACTTGTCTGCGATAGTTAGCTTATATCAGATTTGGAAGTTGAAAGTACTAACTTTGCGCGAGTCTGATTATATTCTGGCATGAGTGCAATCCTCTCAAGCTGCTTCACGAAACAGTCTCCCAACTCCCTAGGAAACCTTTCGAATTCTTCCCATACTCGTTCCGGTGACATACCAGGGAGGTCCTTAAGAATCTTCAGACGCAGGTTAACGTGGAGGAAGCTTTGCTCGTCTTGACCAAACCACACGCCTTCATGCCGCGGGCAGCGGATCTTGTCCTTCAGATGGGAACGGATGTCCTTGGCGATAGCTTCGAAGTTTGGCCCAATCTTTAATGAATTGGCGATTTCCATCGTTCTACTGATCGGGTTGACATTGCAGCTAGAGAAGAACCACTTGACGGTTGCGTTTGATCCCGACTTCAAAAGCGTCCTGAGTGTGTCGAAGAACTTTGGACTTTCTTTAGAACACTCGTCTAAGCCGTCTAGAATAATGCAGACCTGGCCACTTGGGTGTGAGTTCAATAGTGATTGTAGTAGCTTCTGTATTGTCCGACTGTCGCTGTTGCTTAGATAATCCTCAAAGTTATCGCGCGCTCGGAAGTATTCGTTCATCAGATCGTCTGGTAGCGGATTGCAGGTTAAGAGGAGCTGCAGAATTAATGATCGTATCCCGTTGAAAGCCTCCCGCTTTGAGGGCTCGTTTATGGAGTAGAAGAAGTATACGACCTCTCCACTGAGAGTCTTTTGTAAATTATTGATAACAACAGACGCCATAGTGCTTTTACCAGTGCCTGGCGGTGCGTGGTACCAGAGGACAGAGTTGTCTTTTTGATCTTTCCAGGTCTTGAACGCTTGCGTTTCGAACAGCCATTGACAGGTGCCCTCAGCATGGTCCTCTTTTATGCGTTCAAGGTCCTTCTTTTGGTCGAGAGCGACATAGTTGGTGCTCCCTTGGATCCATTTGACAATACTCCTCCGGAGATTATCGTGTTTCTCAGTGGTGGATTGAACTTGTGCCACGGTTGCAGACAGATTGTATGCTAGAGTGTAATCCTGAAAGATGTCGTCTTTGAACTTCCGAATCTCCTCTTTTAATGGTTTGTATGTTAACAATAGAGCTGTTTTGCCAAGGCTGTTGGATAGAACCTTGGCCGAAACATACCAAAGCTGAAGAATGCGTTTGTAAGATCGCTTAACAAACCGGAAAACAACTTCGGAGTTGGGTTGTGCTGCAAGGATTTGACTGTAGCCGTCTAGGTAGAACCCAACATTCTCCAGGATGGGGAACAGGTCGTCCAACACTTCGCTAACCCTCGTCGCTAAAGAAAGCACCATCCGAAGACCCGAGAAAGCCACACCGATGCCGAGAGGAGCAGCTTGGAAAAGGCTTTCACATGCCCTTATCAAGGCACCTGATCCTTCGAGAAGTGGTGCTAGCTTTTCTAGATTGCGACGACCTCGACTTTCTATCCCTTTCGACTCAAGGTGCTTCACATAGGCTCTCAACTCCTCCAATGGATTATTTTCCCTTGAGGGACCAACCTTTCTCTGTAGAAGGAGGTCTCTGACGAAGAAGTTCTTTTCATGCTCCTTTGGCTCGAGTTCGGTTACAAATTCTTCGATAGCCGCTTCACAGATATTCTGCTGCAATGACTGTCCTGAAGGAATGTCGGGTGAAGACATTATGGGAATCATGGTAGCCGTGAGAAGTGATCGATGATGAGCCGAAAAAGATGGCGGAATTGAACGAGGCTCTGAGTGTGTTGGGGGAAGATTGCTTCTCTGGCCCCGCAGTCAGCATGAGGCTCAGTTATCCTATTTGGGCGGCATTATTCGAGCTGAGACGATTTGCTTTCCTTTTATGATTTTCAATGTAACTAGGTACTCAGCTGGACAGGCCTCGTATCACCCCCACGTAAGCAAGCACCGCATGCATGCTGCGTGGCCAAACTAGGATATTGTGCAGATAAAAAGTCCCCTAGTTTATCACACGATTGGTATCTCTAGACCTTGGGACTAACTTAAAGATGCTGCAGGTACCCTATTGTGTTCATCAACTAAATTATAATCGATTCCCTGCTCTATTCTTCACAGCCTTCGGAGAATTGAACCTTCCAGTCTTCGTTTCGCATCCGCCAAAATGAATACTGAAGATATTTTCCCCCTCAAACGAAATGGCTCAATGAGTCACAGCGCCCAGATAACAACCTGTCAGTCTAAGACCTATCGACAGATAAAGAAGAAGGATGGGAGTACTTCAATGAAAACAGAGCTTGATGACCTAGATTCCATGAATAATTATAACATGGATGAGGACATTTCGTATGCTCTTGTTATCAGACGTTACCTCGCTGAGGACGATAAACCAGAGCCCGTCACCATTCGTATCAACTCTCCTCTACTTTTGATGGCATTTCAGGATGTGGTCAAGTCATACCCAACAGTCGCAGCGGATTTCACCACCCCATTTGAACTGAAAAGTCCCTTCCAGATTCTTGTACACTATTGGAATCAGCTGGATGCTTATCGCATAGAAACCGAATCGCCCCAGATGCGTCAACACCTCAACCTGCTCTTCCAGTTTATGAAGCTGGAAATGGGCTCTGAGAAGGAATTATGTGACAGTATGTTACGAAAAGAAATGATTACCTACAAGCAAGCATGGACTGTGTTTCCTCCTGGAGAACTACTTTACACTGAGGTCCTGGGACAACCATGGTTACTTCGTGCTGAGAAAGTGGCATACGAGACAAGCAGAAACTCTGGACCATTTATGGTCGTGTATGCAAAGTATTGCGACGCAGATGAAACCAAGACTGGAGAGGCGTTCACTACCTTTCAAATTAAGCAGAGGGAGTATTTCGCTTCGGATTATCCAGTCAAGCTTCAGACTCTACCAATCTATCCAGTGAGATTCATGGATCATGTTGGAGAGCTGAGAGAAAAACTTACACGTCGAGGCAAGACGTATATTGCTAGTCAAGGAATCGTGGCAAATGATTACGATGGGATCGCCGAATACCTGAAAGAGCCCTCTGATAGTTACTACGACCCGAGCATGGCTAGCTTTGATGCAGTCTGGTTACCTTTCACTGTAGGCTCATCCCCCCTTTCGCTGGTATAATCGCTAAATACCTCACAGGAAACTGGTAGAATTGTTTTGGACCGCAAGACATTCGAAGAAGAAAACAGCAACTCTGCGACCACGATCCACGAGGTAGAGGACCCGGAAATCTTTCTTATGCCGCCGTTCTTGGTGGGGTACTCTATGGACAGAAAGGATTGGTGCCGATATCTAGTCGACAACATCAAGGATATTTCATGGAAGAGTGACGCCTGGTCCTCCTTGATTCTACAACCAGAACAGAAGTCCGTGTTGGAAGCTCTCGTACTGTCACATGAGTATCCCAGCAATGCTAGGAATCACCCCGAACAGAAAGGAAAAGGCTTGGTAGTCCTTCTGTATGTTCTCACGAAGCGCAACAAACTTGTCTGGTGCTGACAGAAAAATAGTCACGGCAGCCCAGGCTCAGGCAAAACCATGTCTGCGGAAGCGGCAGCAGAGATGTCACACAAACCACTCTTGACAACCTCTATGAGTGATCTGAACCAAAGTGGCAGGTAAGACTCAGTATTTTCATTGTCAGATTAAGGACTGACAGACATAGCCCCTGGATGTTTGAGAGAAACCTTCAAGATCTACTCCAATTTGCCACAACTTGGAAAGCTATCGTGCTCTTTGACGAAGCAGATGTTCTACTCCAAAGTCGTGAAAAGGACTCAATGAACACAACACGAATGGCCCTAGTCGCTGTATTTCTCAAACACCTCGAGTACTTCTCCGGTATTGTCTTTCTGACTACGAATCGCATCGAAGCAATCGATGAAGCGATGTTCTCCCGTCTCCATTTATCCATCAACTTTGGTCCTCCAAATAGCGACACGCGTCGTCGAATTTGGGCACTCAACTTCATGAAAATCCCGACGGATGACACCAAGATTAGAGATCAAGCAACTCGCGACGAGGCGATTAAGGAACTCGTACGCTACAAGTTAAACGGACGAGAAATTTCAAATGCTATGAATACCGCACGAACGCTTGCCAGATATGAAGGTGCCCAATTGGACATGTCTCATATCAAGAGGGTACTCGAGGTTGGTCAGACGTTTGAGAAGCATGTTGGAGAGGCTGTGACAAGGGAGCCCAGTCCGGATCGCAACTTTCTTCGTGTTTAGTGAAAAAGGCTTCAATGAAGGGAATTCATTATCCGCGTAGGCCTGCGATTTGGAAACGATGAGGCTCTAGGGGTATCATTAGGCTCACGTCAGCGGCCTGCATTGTGGCCCATCCCGCTCTGCTTTTATCACTCCACCATTACTGAGTATACATCAAGTTGAAACCTGGCACCCTTGTTCGCCAAGACGGCACAGGTCATGCTTGTGGCCGCTTGTTCTTTTCCTGTTGAGATTGTCCGTGAGCAGGCTATGATATGCTTTTCAATCACACAGAGCAAATGGAGTAAAAGCACTGTTGGCATATAGATTATCAACATGGAGCCATGGAGAGGTTCTTCTTTCTGCAAAAACATTTGTCTATCCCTAATTAGAGCTGTAACAAGTAGACAGGGGGCCTCTACTGTTGGGGTACAAGGTAGCATCCAATGTGCAGCCCTTATCAATACTTCAACGTACTCAATAATTTCTTCTTCTTTTTTGAAAGAACAACACATAGAAAGTTGAGCCTTCTCTCTGGCGTTGTACTTATGACTCTTAGTATATTTGTCTAATATTTGATATCTTGAATCTCAAAAGTGAACGTCACGAAAAGCAATAAAATATGTGTGTCATCATTGTCAGGTTTATTGAAGACCTGTACTGTAACGCTGATGTTTCGCGCCAGAGACTACGCAACGTCGCAAAAGCATACATCGGCCAGTAACTGAACATAGACCAACTAATCTGCCTTTTCATCCTCCACATACAGGAATTTTTCAGGTCCGGTTAATACCAACATCCCTTAACTAGTCTGGACATAGATGGAAGACGAGCCACTGCTCTGGTAACCCTCAGTGGCCAAGATCTGGTAGTAGTGGTTGCCGAGGTTCATGCCAGCAGATCTCCAAGCATTGAAGTGGTTCTGCATGTTGACGGAGCCGCTGGTGCGCTTGTTGCGGCGGATGGACCAGTACTGGTTGAAAGTCTGAACACCGTCGATGGAAGGCTGCTGGACACGGGTGGACATGTATAGATCGTAGGTGTCGCCGTCGGTGTAGACGGTACCTCGGTGCTGAGCTTGGCTACCGGGGTTGTAAGAGCCGTAGCTCTCAATGACCTAAAGCAATCATTAGTGTGCAAAAGCGTTTGAGGTCAAGTAGTGACTTACATAGTACTCGACAAGGGGACCGCGAGTCCATCCGTAGACACAGAGGTATCCGTTACCCTGAGGGTTGAAAGAACCTCCGTAGTTAATGGTTCTGCACGCAGTGTTAGTCAAACGATCTTCGATGAAGCTCAATGTCTGTGAAGACTCACCGGCCAGTACCAGGGTTCCATCCCTTTCCACCAACAAAGTTGCCAGTGTTGCGCCAATCAACCTGGTAGTGGCTGCCCTCACCCATTCGGTACTGAGCATAACCACCACCATCAGACCACCAAGAGTAGAAGTAGCCGTTGTGGTAGCCTTCACTGTTGCCAGTGACTTGGCGAGCCTCGAGGACCGAGGTGGTGTTGCCATCGTCACGCTCATCAAGGAAGTCAAAGGGACGAGCAAGTGCCCCAGTGAGTGCCGAGACGGCGACGAGGAGGGATTTGAACGAGACCATGATGGTGATAGATGAGGGTGCGGTAGTGTCCAGAAAGAAATGGGTGAATGTTCAGAGATGGCTGATCTGGTGAGAAATTCTTCATTAATCGGCATTGTAGAGGTCTTATATATACTTGTTTTTGCATTGAAACATTGATAATGCCAAGAGGTTAGTGGCTAATACTGATAGTCAAAGAAGCGACCTGAATATCTTGGCTGCTTCTCTGTCTCGGAGACTAACTCCATTCTAGGTTAATACTGAGAAGATAATTCTACAATCATGATGGCGTTGTCCGCCCCTCCTCCATCTTGGATTTCGCATGGTAATGGTTTATCCCATAAGAAAGCCAAGACGGTAAAGTCTCTCATGATCAACACAGGTATATCCACAGATGTGATCCTTTGATGCGATTCGCCAGCCCCAGGAATAGTGACATGCACATATCGTAGACTAGCCATACTCCTGCAGGCACTGATTCATCACACCTTCTTTACATTCCGGCTAAAATCAAACGTCAGTTCCCTTCATCCGCTATTTTTGAGGCTATGGCTTGGCATATGCCAATTCACTTCGATCAGGAGGGGAATTACAGGATACGGACTTGTTATGGCTATTGGTCCACTGACTGGCAATATTAAAATCATGCAGGATAAAGGTTCAAACAGGTCATTTGAAAAAGAAAAGGTGGGACGAGTGATGCGATGACCGCTACTGCAGTATCTTACCGGGTTTTCATCTCATGCCGATAGCGACTACCGAGGATCCCATGTCTTGGAACTATATCTGCAGGACTATTAAGAACAAATCATACCAGGAATAGTCAATATTGGCATAAACATCATGACCGTTCATCGTAGTCCCACTACAAAGTAACTTCACCGATTGTCGCTTAACAGACTCTCATTATGTCGATCAAAAGATTTAAGCTTACTATGTGATATTTAGAAATGTAACAAGACATAAACAGAGTCACAAATAAAGGTGATCTGGGATTTAAAGATTTGGTCGGGTTGGACACATCCGGCCGGCTACCGACACACATCTAGCCCGATTAAGATAGATGGAACATGATGCCCCGGATTACGATGCTTGATCCTTGCTGATTGTATTCTGCCTAAATTACAGAACGGCCAAGGTTTTCATTTTAGCCTCGGACAGTTTCTGATCCTTGTTGCTGTTTCTATGGAACTTATCCAACGACTAATTCAACTTCAATTCGACGTATTCGGAATCACAGCGATTAAGATTGTCAGATAGAAAGTAACATTATCAGATGATTTGATGGACCTGTAACACAAAACTTAGTGTGAGTTGGGCCTGGCTAGGGTCCTCTTGGCTCAGATAACCGAATGACTCGTCCGGTAAGGAATCAACCATATGTGACTTGATAGATTTCAGCCAATATGGCCTTCCATTTCACCATGGCCTCGATATTAAAAAATTCAGGGCGCTGATCGTAGAATTATTGTTAACACTTTACTCGACTGGTAGTCGTTGAACGGTTTTAGTATTGTGGGCTTGTGACAACACATCTGAAGCCAATTTAGACCTCAATTGCTTACGTATGTTGACATGACCACCGCCGGTTAATTGCCAAAATAGCTGACGAATATCGAGGCCCGAGTCTCAGCTTCATCAAATTGAGTAACTAATTACCCGGTATGATGTATGGGACTAGTGAAGCGGCTGATGGAAGCTAAAGAGTCGCGGCAATAGAGAACAAGTCCGTAGACTGACAACTGAGATGAGGGCGAGGAACACGGTTCACCGCCGGAGAGCGAGCGTTTGATAACGATGATGGTTTGCACCAGGTGATTATTATTAAAACCGCTAAATATCAAATCTATAACATTCTTTTGAAAAGAAAACGCCAAAATGCCATGAAATCTGTGCCTATCTAAGCCTTGGGCTTGATAGATTGAGGGTTGCGGAACAAGTTCTTGGGATCGTACTTGGCCTTGACAGCCTCCAGCTTGGCAACGTTGCTTCCCCAGTACATCTCAGTCGCGCGATCATTCTTGATCTGCGAATCGGGGTAGTTGGCGTACATGCCCCAAGTACCCGCCTTAAGAGAGTTGGAGATGCTCTGTCTCAAGCCCTTGATGAGGTTGAAGCCATCAGAGGGGTACTGGGCGGTGGCGGCAACACTGTCGTAGAACTGGAACAGGAGGAGGGTGTCACGGTGGACGTAGGCGGTGTCGCTGGGCTTGGGCTTGGAGACGGCAGAGTATGTGCCACCAGTGATGTCCATCTGCAACCACCAAGAGTGGCTGCTGCTTTGGCCGGTGGTGGAGACGAAGTTGACGAAGGACTTGAATTCGGCGAGGGTCAAGGCGGGGGCGGCGAGACTGCTGGCATAGAAGTTGTCGTGCTAGGATGAGTTAGTTATGTGTTTGTGTGATTAGATTGAAAGATGACTTACTGCGTCGTATGAGGCACTGATAGGGTTGACGTTGACGCCAGTACCGGCGAAGTGAGTGACAAGACCCATCCAGTCGACAGTTGTAGCAGTGACCTGAACACCACCAAACTTCTGGACCAAAGGCTGCAGAGCCTTCCTCAAGCTGGCCTCATCACCGATGTAAGCACCATCAACGCTGTATCCGTTCTTAGAGACACCCATCTGCATGGTGATCTCGGCAGGCATGCCCTTTCCAAACTCCTGGAAGTCATAGAGACCCTGGGGAGCGGTATTCTTGTCCCAGTTGAGGCCGATGTCAAAGTAGGTAATCTTCTCAGGCGCAGCGAATGTCTGGAACTCGAGCTCAACGACGACACCAAAGTTTGCGCCGGCACCACGGATACCCCAGAACAGATCGGAGTTCTCGGTCTTGGAGCAGTGGACGACTTTGCCGGTGGGGAGAACGACTGTGGCGCCGATCATGAGGTCGAGGGTGAGGCCGTGCTTGCGGGCGACCATTCCGTAGCCTCCGTGCAGGGCGTGACCACCAAGGCCGACTCTGTGATTTGTTAGTGGCCATATCCTTGTTCGAGCGAGATTAGGGAAAACTTACCCAGGGCACGTTCCATGAGCTAGAGCTCGCTTGCCCTGGTTCCAGAGCTCAGTCGCAACATGTCCAAGGCGAGCACCAGGCTGGATTTTGGCAGTGCCGTCCTTGGCCAACTTAACGCTGTACATTCTGTCGAGCTCGATCATGAGATGACCATCTTCGCCACCGAAACCCAGAGAGGTATAGCTGTGGCCGCCACTCTTGGCACTGATTGCAACGCCGTGCTTGGCGCCACACTCAACGGCAGCGGAGACTTGAGCGACAGTGGTGGGGACTGCGATGGCAGCTGGTTCGAATGAGAGTCTCAGATTGTAGGCCGTGCCGTCTTCTTTCCATGATTGAGAACCTTGTGCGTCGGTAGGCACTTTGGCTTGTGTGAGACAGCTGTTGACGGCTTCGCGCTTTGTCGGGACTGCGGATGAGTGGGCGACAAGGCCGACCAGCACACATGTCAAAGTATTGAAATGCATGATGAATGAAGAAAGAAGTTATTGGTTGATGGGAGAAAAGGTGATGTGATGTGATGGGAATAGAAGGATGAATCGAAGGTGGTTGTGGTTGTTATTTATTCACTGCAGCAGCTTAATCTCTTGGCTCAACTCCACAGATCGGCGCCTCATTACGAGATCTGAGCCTCACGGCAGTCCATAGAATTTAATGGGATACGAGCTATTGTCACGACGTTGCGGCTCTAGCGTGTCCGCTTGGTCCGAGAGCGAGCGAGGTAACCAGACCAGACGCCACAGCGTCTCTTTTTTAATTTTAGGTTCTCTCCATCCATACAAACGGTAAACCTAACACGCTATACAAGCTCTGCTACCCTGATTTGGTACAGACATGACAGTAAAAAGAAAGAAACGGTGGAAAATGCAACGTTGAGTGGCCAGCTAGGAAGAAACGAGGGTTAGTCCCAAGCCTTCAAGTGCCGGAGTGCCGATATTAGCTTGGGCTATAATTAGTGGCATCGAATCACGGCTGTTCCTTGTGATGTCACTCATCGAATAACTGGAAACGGCTTTACCCCTTTTGGGGGCCATGATGGAGTTGGCTAGCTGGGCTGCTTTGAGGCTGACCTGAGGAATGATGGCTGATCCACTGCTTCCTCTCGCGATGTATTGATTGGATACCAAGAAAGATCACTTATCGATAAGATTACAGTTGTATGTAAGCTTCAGGGTAAGTCAACGTGCCAGGGTTAAAGACAAACGCCTTTCTGCCAACACACGCTGCTGAGTTGTCAATGCCTGAGACCTTTCCCCGTTTAGTAATCATATATGCCAAAACAAATCACACAAGACACAAGAGCTGCACACTTTGTCATCGTGACGCTCGTAGCGTGTCATATCAATTTTCTAGTGTTGTATGCTTGGAGTTTGATCTGCCGAAATGAACACTATGCACACCCATGCAAGCTATCAGAGCTCCAGGAGCCCAGAAAAAGCGGGTAGCTTGCTGATTCAAAAAACTCAAACTCTATTACCGTACTGTATCCTAGCGAGCGAATAGCAGACTGTTATCTGGATACCCAATTCTACAGTCAATACGCTACCCTGAAAAACCATACATTTTCAGTCAACAATATGTCCAGTTCAATAGTATGCACCAGTAACGAGGTAGGATCTTTAGATTGGCCTATTGCATATTGTAACACCATGCATTATAGTTCCTCCGTCCCGTAAGACATAGTCCTACATCTATACCCTGTAATTGCACCTTAGTGCTGACTGCCAACAAGATGGCGTTTTCCCCTTTCCTGTTATTACCTCTCACCTAGTATTTACTTAATAAACATTCTACCGCCTGAAACCTTATCTTCCAACTAGTAGCGATGTCTACTGTGACTGAGGCGACGGGAACCGCCTCGCGCAACAATCTTGGACCGCTCACAACTACATTCACCTACCCCGCAAGCTGTACCGTTGTTGTCCAAGAGTGTGATACCTGTGAGAATGGCTGGCAGGCTCAGACATGCTCCGATAACAGCTTCAATGCCCAGGGAGTTCAGGACGATTTCGAGTGCTGGCCCGCACGCAAGAATTCACCTTCAACTGGTGTCGCACTTAACGGCTGGGGATTTTATTCGCCTGGTATTGAATGTCCCATTGGGTACACTACAAAGTGTGTTTCGACAGATGATACCGACGGAGGATTCACTTTTCAGTTCCCACTTGTGAAGAGTGAGACAGCTATAGGATGTTGCCCAACGTAGGTGCACTTTGATCTTGGTGTGTAATCAAGAGACTAAATACAGAGCCGTCTAGTGGATTCCAGTGCAAGTATACTTCAGGCGTTGACAACGCACAAACATGCTTTAGCATCGCGACCACCGGTTCATTCGCTGCTGTCCAATGCTCGTCAGGCAAGAGTAACGATTTTGGTTACCTTGACATTCCCAAAACAGTTACAGAAACAAACTCAGGGTCTGAAGAGGCTGTCACCGTTTCAACGTTCACCGTTTATGCGCCGCTCTTCCAGCTACACTTTCAGTCATCGGACCTGCCATCGACAAGGACAGGTTCCATCACTATTGACTCTGTCAAAACTTCTTCATCGACTTCAGCTGAGCCGACGCAAACGTCCTCTTCAGATGGAGGGCTATCGACGGGCGCAAAGGCGGGAATTGGTGTCGGGGCTGGTCTAGGGTGTATTGCACTCATCGGCGCTGCTGTATTCTTCCTGCGTCGGAGGAAACGCCATACTGCGGCACCCGTACCTACAGAGGTGCCCAAGTCGGAGCTCCCAGCAGGACAGAACCAACATGCAGCGGAGCTACACGCGAATTCAACACCCCAAGAGCTACCAGGAGACTCTCCTCCTAGATACCAGTAGCTGGGATAGATACAGGTAGCTGGGATAGATCCTTATGTACTGGATTGATAGATGCTAATAATTCCTTATTTACTTAATAATAGTTCTTCCTTGGCTGTGGAGTTGTTGGTTCCTACTTTATCGTGCGATTCCGACGCGACTTGTCTTAATTGGTTGTTTTGGCTGGTGTTGCCTAGACTGAGTGGGTTCGGTCTTAATCGGGAAAGGTTACTATGTGTTGGTTGAGAAGACTCCTTTTCTACCCAGTTTTCTCACAACCAACACTTTCCATCAACCTCTTTCCAACTCTTTCATTTAATCCCTCTTGTCATTTTTGTATTGTCTTCCTGTTGATGTACAAAAGTCTTCTCTGACAGAAAACGCCCTTCCCTGAGAACCCCCAGGAGTGAAACCCCGTTCGGCAACTACATCAGGTCACCCTAGGCCAGCTTTTAGGCTTCACCGTTCAAAATGTCTAGTCGTGCTGAAAGACTGCTTCAGTTGGAAATGGCCTTGGCCGCCCGTGGAAGACGTAACTACAATGATCCTGACGAGGACGGTGAACGTAGCGGCAATGTACGGCACAGCGTTAATCCCACCGATATCAGTCATCTTGTTCCTCCACAATCTGGTGGAAAGCATAGACTTTGGATAACTGATAGAATCATGGAACCTCAAACGATCCCCCACTTTGTCGAGTTTCTTATGCATGGTTGTCTTCCTGGTGATCGCAAGACATCTCGGCCGCTACTCACCGTTCAAGAGGCCAGAAATATGAACAAACCATTCACAGAATGGGCGCCGGCACCATTTAATGTCCAACAAAGATCGACTACTGACTGGATTGGGATCCGTATCGGGTCACACGAGGATTCGTCGCGCCTTTGGTTGATTGCCAAGGAGCTCCATGCCATGAAATCTAGATTGTGGGAGGGTATACCGCCTCTTTCTGAAAGACGATGGAACGAGTTGCAGCTAGACGATCCCAAGAATTTCGCAGCTGCTTGCCAGTACTTTGTCGCTGTTATAGATGTCTTCGCCTATCTCAACCATCCGCGAACCAAGAATGCTCTACGAACAACCTACAACCTGATTTGGGACCACCTGAGAGTGTTTGAGCAGGCTGTCAACGCGAAGCGTAGAGAAGAAAACGAGGTTTATGAAGAAGTCTCGGTGACTGGTCTTTGGTACCAATACATCAGGGCGCATTACGATTGCATCTGCGACAGCGCTCACCAATGGGTCATTGAGCATATTGATCGGATCCGAGAGCCGTTGGTACTTGAGATTGGTAGCCATAAACCCACCAACCCTAGTGATATTGATGCTAGGCAGAAGGAGATGACAGACAAGATAGACGATCTGTGTCAAAACGCAATGGATGCGGACTACATGATCTTTATGCCCACAGACGGTTACAAGGGCGACAGTCTCCCGGCCAAAGAGCGTGAGCAGGTGACAGCAGCTCATAGACTACCGTTTCGTCAGGACCCCATTTCGTGGTCCGCCAACATCAAATTGCGAAAACGAGATTACAGCGCACGGGTACGGTATCTTGGGACAAAAGAGATGTACAATTACTATGATCGCGAGGGCCCCTTATACGAACCTACCATCAACGATCCCCGGTGCCTGGTCATCGGGTGCATCAGCGGGATCGATGCGGAAACGACAACTCGATATGAATTGAGAGGTCCTTTGGAGCCTACAATGGATCACTGGATTGAATACGCCCAGCGGCCGTTATTTCGTGTCAACGGCTTTGCCGCCTTTCGATTGTGCCACAAGCATGATGACAAGAAATGGAACGAATTTAAAACGAAATTTGGAGTCGATATCGCCGACTGGGGAGTCGGAAAGAAAGATATCAACGATGTGAGGAAAGGCTGCAAAATCCACTGGATCGATGGAAAGGTGGATAATATAAAGGATGCGAAAAGGTAAGTCATCGCTACTGAGGCCCAATTCAGACCCCGGCATGGCTTTTGTAAACTAACGCGAGTATAGAAAATTTGACAGTATCCATTCGGATCTTCCTGTCCATCATCGAATGTTCTTAGCCATCGACGAGGCCACTATACAGTCATACCTCGAGCCAAATGCCTCCAAGTTTGTCCTTGCCGTTGACGCACAATATAGATCAGTGGAAGAAGAAGACGACAACGAGTCTCCTGGTGAACAAGAACACGAGACTCCCGGGTACGATGGAACGATGCGGATATTAGGCAGCCTCTTATGGGACGAACTGGGTGCAATGCAAACCACTCAGGGTGTATTGCTCAGGCAACTATGGCCCTATGCGATGAGCGATGTTGAAAAGGTCTACAGAGGGTATAAGCCTGGGACTGTGTTGAAATTTTCGAGCTATGAGGAAACGATGGCTTGGGAGGTTCTCAATGCTGGTTTGCCTTTCGTCATCAAGTTGGCGGCGAGAAGGGGGGGATCACGCGGTAGAAACTTACGAGCTTCGGCAGCGCGGTAGACATTTCATCCGCTTCACTTGAAGTGACATTAGTTGGATACTAAACAAGGTTTGGATAGTACATAACAGCGCAAATAACGCGATGTATTCTAATTTAGGACGCCCGAACTTTCTTCGTCAGTTGACGTTTGGAAATATCATTGTTACTGAGAATAAGTTTGCATTATTTTTGGAACTCATTTAAGCCTAAATAGCTTGCTCTCTCAATTTGGCCATCATCTTTGATCAACAGCCTCATAACACAAGCCAACTGCACTATCTATAGCCTGATATATCGCATCTTCAATGTCCTTTTGCTGCAAATCACACAGCAGACTTTTGATATAAGCTTCAGCAGCGGCTAGAAAAAGTAACTCCTTCCTGCCATGAACACCTGCCGACACCTTGACTCGATGCTCAACTATTAACAAAGTCTCATGAATAACACTATGTGTCTTCCTCCACGAAGCACCGCAGCTAGCACCAAAAACGCCATCTTCCAGATCACTGATGATATTCACTGACAGTGACACCGCGGCTTGCCGTTGGACACGGCCTAAATATCCTTGACCATGGATACGAAGTGATGCGCAAGGGTCTGTCTCTTGTGCCTGTAAGTCTCGGTCTTCAGGGCCAGCTATGAGTCCTAGACTAGGTGGCCAAGCGAGAACGCGCATCGCCGTCTCCATAACGACTTTCCGCGAGTAGTGGAATGGAGACTGAGAAGTAGCTTGCTCAACGAATGGCTGATGAAGAGCGCGGATAAACTCCAGAGTATATGTCTGGAGAAGTTGAAGCTGGAATCCGGACGGCTTCTTGTCCAAACCTCGCAAGATATTAGTGTTGTCTCGGTGTGCGGAGTGGAGTTCCGAAGCGAGGTAGTTGCTATCGTTGTATGACTTTGACGCCCGCGGTGAATTGGCGAGGTGCAGACATTGGAGACGAAGATGTTGAGTCCGCGATAGCAGAACCAGGATAGTAGAAGCTGTAAGCGTCTCCAATTTGGGATTCATGTTCATTGATGAAAGACCTGACTCCAACTCCTCATCCGTAATGTCGGAAGGTGGCTTGCAGTCAAAACTCTCTGGGGACAGGGAAGAAGGCAGCCCTTCATCCAAACTATGCTGAAGCGACAGCTCCACCATAGTAGCCCATAGTCGACGTCGCGTTTCAACTTCAAGCACAGGCATATCCGGGGATCGTAGCAAAGGGTCACGATGGAAGCCCATCTGCATGCCCATCCTCGCTAGGTCAAAGTTCCCCGGGTGCATGTGAAAGCCTTCAGATTGCTGTTCATCATCATCATGTACTTGTCGTACAAGTGCAAGCAGACAAAGGATCTGTGCCATGTTGATATCAGATCGGTGAGCATTACCCATGTGTCTTGCAAGCCACTTTTTCCCATACGATATCCAGGACGAAGCCTGATTTCGAAGTGATGCAGAGCTGAGTGAAGATTCAGAAACGACAGTTGACCCAAGTGCCAGGACGATTGAAAGTTTGCATAAAAAAGGCTCTTCAACCTCGAGAGCCCGAGACACCAAAGGCTGACACCAGAAATGTTCGTACTCGCGTAGAAAGGTTGGTACGTGTAAGACACGAAGGACCTTTTCAAACGTATTGATGTAAGCATCAACAAGAATGTGGCAGGATGAGCGTGAAGGGAGTAGGTCCCGAGCAGATACTGTTGGACACAGTGTTGGTGAAAGACGACCTGATGTTTTTGACTGTAGCTGTTCCAGTCTTATGAAACGCTCCATATGAGGACGCAGTCTTTCTTGCTGTGGTTGGTATGTTGCATGACCACCAAAGGCGTGGCTAAGAAAATGAAGCTTTTCGCACTTTTGCAGACTTCTTTGCCAGTAGTCTTGATCATGGTCTAGTATGTATTGGGAAAGTGAAGAAGTTCTCATCCTTGTGGGTTCTGATGATAATTGCGGGTCAAGTCTTGAAGTCAAAGATAGAGGCTCAAAAGAGGAGATATTATCGCCTCGACTTGAAGTAGATCTGGAGGCAGTGCTGGTACCGGATGTTGTGGAGAGGGTATGGGTTAGAGAAGGTAGATCGGTAGAAATCTCTGACATGACAGAGATGTCATGTATAGGGAAGCAAGATGACAAGTCGTTGTCGATGGTGTACTGATAACCTGCAAATTGCTGTGGATCGGTACCATCCAGGTCGAAGAGTTGTAGACTTTGTGTGTAATCGTTTGACACAAACGATTGACAATTTCCCATTTGAGGAAAGGACTGAGTTTGGGTCTGTGACTGAGACCGTGAGTGTTGTTGTGACGGTAAAACCGAGGCAGTCTTGGACTTGCTCTCGAAAAAGGGCGTCGGACTGTATTCGCACTCACGGCCCGGAGATCTACTACACGGACCACACGGAACAGCGCCGTCGCAGCGAATTTTCCGACTTCGGCATTGGTTGCAAGCCGTAGCTGGTCTGCGTCTTTTCCAAGGGGGTCCGAGGTCCATGTTGAATGAGAGATCTGCGGGGTATAGTTTGTCTTGTGCTATGTAGGCAACGTGTTGAATAATAGACGGAGAAAGAAAAGAGGTACAGGAACGGAGCACTGAGTAGTGAACTAGTAACTAGTCTGTACATATAAGGTCAGGCAGGAACCTGGGGAGTTGTTCTCTTAAAGAACATGAAACTGATCCTTTGAGAGAAACAGGCAACGAACCACATAGTTACTTTGCTCAGCCTGAAAGATTGCCTCTGCATCTCCCATGTCGTCTTTGCTTCGGTCCCGAGCCCGAGAAAGCGTTATGGCATGGCAGGCAAAAGCAGGCCCACAGGTGGATCAAATTAGCCCCCACTCTCCCTTGTAACGATGTAGGACAAGGGAAAGATTAGACAAGACAGGCACAGGACAATTATCGTCTCATGTTTAGCTGGGCCAAGTTATGCAGAGGAAGATCGACGGGTTGATTAAGATGAAATATACTATTTCATTCGAGTCTAGTCTGGTTTGATATATCTTTCTAAGCCCCCCACGGGCTGAACCAAGACAAATGTATGGATCTGACCCAGAAGCATGTTGGAATGCATCTCGATACGCCTCCCCGTCGGTACTCGGAGCACAATCGAGTACGAAGGATCATTCACTCTTCTCGGCATCTCACAAATATCCGTTGTATGTGCATATATTCATATAGCACGGCAAGTAAGCGTGCAGAGCTGACCTAAATCATAGTCAGCATGACTGGATGGCATCCTGGTAATACGAAGGCCTGCGAATATGCAAGTTCAGTCAGTAATAGCCAAGATGTAACGACGAGCTGAACCTTGGACGTTACGTCTTGCACCATCGTGAACCAATTATCGCCAGGGGGCGTATATCCATCTGCTGCTTGCACATCTCTCTGAGCCGTGCATAATCTAGGACTGTTTCCTCCCTCCCTTTCTTCCCCGGC
>QRAA01000364.1:0-40697 GCA_003670145.1 Fusarium subtropicale
CCCTCCCTCTTCTTTACCTCTCTACCTCTCTAACTCCGCCCCCCCCTCCCCCCCCCTCCTCCAGTTTCGCCGCCCTGTTGCTGCCTAGGTACTCTGGTTTTAGGCGCCCGTCCAGTCACTGACAGCGCACTTACATACACTTTGGGCATACGCAAACAAAGCCGACAAGACTCATACTCCGGCTTATTCAGGCGTTTTCTCTCAACCTATTAATTGCGAGCCTGCCGCTCTTTTTAGGTCCTAAAAAGATCTCAAACAAACGGTTTCGCCACACCAACAGTCATTGTCGCTGACTGACTGCAACTCGACTCGTGGCTGACAAACCCACGTTCCGCATTTGCACTGCCAGGCATCTTCTTCCACCACGTTCGACAATAACTAACAATTCCAAACGAATTGTTCCATTTCAAACACTCGTCTGGATCTCTTCCCCTCTTCATCAACATATCGTCTTTCAGCACAAACATCGCAGCAATGGCGTCCAATACTCCAGACCCCACGCAAAGGAGCAGCCCAATGGGCCCTCCCAAGCACCCTGCCTCAAAGGCCTACAACAACCATCATCACTTGATGTCGCCTCCGGACCATGTTCAGGATAGTTTTCATCACAATCAATACGACGCTGGGAAGCCTGCCTCATCTAGAACCGATTACGAGAAGCACCGAATGCCAATGTCTCCTCCAATTTCGCCTTATAACCAGCCCGTCTCGACCGCAGAGGTGCCAACTGGACCCTCCAATGCGATTAAGGATCCTCTTCTTTATCCCACAGACGAGGTGCCATCTAGCCCTGCTCAACAACCTCTCTTCGCTTCCGCCGAGGTTGAGGAAGATCACGATAAAATCATTGATGGGCATATTCGTGCTCGCGATCAATCCCCCGCAACTTTTCGCATCACCCCACCACCGAATCGTGAGCATTATGGTCTGGTTCTTTCTTTTAAATCTCAAGTCATGAAGCACTATCAACAAGATCCCCGGGGCTGGCTCCGACAAGAGCGTCGCTACCTCCAAGACGAACAAGCTGCTCGAAATGCTCATGGCAAACGTTTCCCAAAGATCATGCCAGCCAAAACCGTCAAGGCACCTCGACAGCGCGGCGATCGGGTCCAGAAGCTCCAATCCACCCCGCGGCCGATCCGTACCCACCCTCCCGTCGGCCCCAGTCCCGGCGCCGGCATCGTGCGACCTGCTCGTCGTGTTAGTGCCACTCCTGAGCCGTCTCGTCGTGCCGTCGCTCCTAATCGCGAGGACAAGGACTTTGCCTCGCTGGAGAATTACTGCCCACCTCTTGATTCGCTGCCAAACAAACCCAACAGCCTCAAGGTGGAGTGGAAGGGCCAACCACTCGATCTCAGCAACGACCCAAACAAGATGCACCTTCATCCTGATGAAGTGTCCCTAGCAAGTAGCCTGCGCCTGGATGCTGCCACCTATTTGACTAGCAAGAGACGTATCTTCAAGCAGCGACTTGACTGTTACCGCCGCCAGAAAGAGTTCCGAAAGACAGATGCTCAGCAGGCGTGCAAGATCGATGTGAACAAAGCCTCAAAGCTGTGGACTGCCTTTGAAAAGGTCGGCTGGCTCAATTCGAAGTGGATGGAACAGTATCTGTGAGATTGGCCTGTTCTTGTGCCTTTTTGTCGCACGACAGACACAACATCATATCTTATTCAAGACACACGACGTCACGGATTATGGGAATGAGCATTCTTACATTTAGCGACTCAATTGCTTGTTGCCACCCACTTGGATGGCCCGTTCTTTCCCTGCAATAGCAGCAGCGACGTCGCTTTCCAAGCGACACTGACCTTGAATACGCTTTCTCCCCTCGTTTTTACAACTTTACTTATTTTGGAGCACTTCTGCTCGCTGGTTTGCTTTTCGTTTCGTCTCTGCATTTTATCTCCATGCCCATGCATTCCCGCATGATTAAAGGCACCATTCGGCACCACGGCACATTTGAACGATACAACAGAGCATCAGGGATTCTCATCATCATGATACCCGGAGTGCGATATACACTGACCCCTTCGCGCGATCACGTCACCACTCCACACTTTCTTACTATTTGCTTTCGGTTCCCTTATGTTCACCTCGCCCTATCGAGTCTTGTCGTTTCTCCGTATTGTTGGGGCGAGGGTTTGTGAATATCGAGACATTGCATGTACGGCGTTTTTGTATATGGTCCCTGCCAGCAGACTGTTGTGGCACGGGAGCCATTTTATCTGGAAATCGAAGATGTAGGCTCACATCGACTCGAGGAGGATACCATAAGCTCTCAAGCTGGCAAGCTTGCGCATTTGCAGATTAAAGGATGGTTCGAGGTGACCGCCCGTAGGCATTATGGGCCTCGAAAGGACAACCTTCTGATCCATGGCAGAGATTGAATGAACCACTGTGGTGGCATGGTTAACCTATACGAGAAATAAGGACTTTTTTCTTTAATCGCGTTCTAAAATGATGTCTGTGAGTGCAAAGTGAGAGCCTGGATGAATGAATCGAAACAAAGGTCGCAATCAACCAACCACAAAGAAGGGTAATGCGCCCAGACACCAGACACCAGACACCAGACACCAGCCGCCATAGTTTCATAGCCCATGTCGCAACCCAGGCAGACAGGATGCACGCAGGGCACTCTTGGTAGAAAATCCCTTCAGCCCTACACTACTCTGGGGGCCGGTCGCTTCCTCTAGAGGCTAAGCGTGAGCCATATTTCTGGGAACGGATGGATGTCTCTTGATGTGCGTGCGGTACAGCGGGTGAAGCCGCAATTGCAGCAGGGACCAGTGAGGGCTTGCAAGCTGGTCGTATGTACTTCTGCAGCTCCTCACGGTGGTCTGGTACATGCTTGGTGAGGGGGGAGTGTGCTGGGAAGGGACAAGAGCACCAGGGTCTCGTTGAGGTGGAGTCATGGGAGCGGGAGCTTATCAAGTGGAGTAAAGGAAGACACAGAGAGAGGGACAGAGAAGAAAGGTGGTCAAGTGTGGCTGTAACGACTTTGAGGCTTGATGATCAAAGTTTGACAGAGTCAAAAGACATTAAGATTTAACCATGTCCGTGAATGACTGGACGTTGCCTTGTCACCGAACTGCTCTGTAAAAGTTACGGTGGTTTTCCCCCACAAAGTTGCTTAGTTCCATTGTCTTTGAAAAGGTTGATACCATAGAGTTCACTGGTCCATCTAGAACACAGGGCACTGACTTGGACTCAAAATTACCTACCCAAGCCATCCAATTTCATGATACTCTGCCGTGAGCCCGAGAGACAATACCTTCCCACCTGCCATGCAACTACTGTCACTTCAATAAACCGAGAACAGAGGAGCAGAAACCAGGGACGCAGACAATAGTCCATTTTGCTAAACAAACACCCGCAGACCGACCAAGCTATTGTTCGTCTTGTCCATCCTGCCCTCAATCGTATGGTGCATCCTTTCAGCGCCTTCTCTTAACCAACATCCGGTATGGTGTAGTGGCTAACATTTCGCGCTCTCATAACCTGAGAGATCAAGTACCGCGGAGCCCAGGGTTCGATTCCCTGTACCGGAGTTTGCTTTTTACATCTTATCTACCGATTGAGGTATCGCAACATTGTTGTCTTTTTGCCCTGAGGAGGACAGAAGTTACTGTCGTGTGCGTAGTAGGCGAACAAGCTGATTGAGACAGTACATCAACAAGTTGCAGTGCACTTAACAGCTCCTATGGTGCTCTGTTCATGGCAGGTTTGGAACGAATGCAATTGCTTCTTATTTCGTACTGCTGCATAACAAGTCGAGGCCAGTTCCTTTTTACACCGGGAAACCACTGTCAAATTCGTCCATATAATATTCTCTCAGTCATTGACATCATCTCGTTCTAATATTACAACCACATGGGTATCCCCGCTCGTGCTTTACTGACCAGCGGCAATCGTGTATCCTCCATCGACAGCAAGTGTCTGCCCGACCAGGTATTGGTTTGTGGCAAAGAACAGCACGGTGGCAGCCATGTCCTGATCCTTGCCGGCCCGTCCAGCGGGAACCTTCTCGGCATACTTTTCCTTGGGGATGAAGCTCTTCTGGGTCTCGTCGCTACCGTCAGTGGTCATCTCGGACGGGAAGACACCAGGGGCGATGCTGTTGACTCTGATCTTGAGCTTGTTGCTGACAACCTCCGCGGCGAGCATGCGTGTGAGGTGAACAGCGGCCGCCTTGGAAGCGTTGTAGGCAAAGTGGTGCTGAGACTTCTGGATCAAACCACTGATGGAGCTGATGTTGATGACGGTCGAGCTCCAGCCTTGGTGCTTCTCACTGCTCTTCTGGAGAAGAGGCAGGAAGGCGGCGGTGGTGAAGTACATTCCAGTAACATTTGTGTTGTATGTTTGGTTCCAGTCCTCAAAAGTGGCATCCTTATTGTCAAAAAGGTTCTCCTTCATTTCCTGCGCGGAGTTGGCCTCAACCTGGAAAGAGGTGCTGGAAATACCGGCGTTGTTGACGAGGATGCATAGGCAGTCCTCCTTGGACTTGTACTCGTCAAAGAGCTTCTGGATGCCCTCCTTGTTGCCGATATCAGCTTGGATGGGAATGATCTCGCCGGAAATGTTCTTTCCATAGTTCTCGACAACGCGGTCGAGCTTTTCCTTTGTGCGGCCTGTGATATAGACTTTTGCTCCGTTGACAGCGAGAGCCTGAGTAGCCATGAGACCGATGCCAGAGCCACCACCTTTTAATGATTAGATAAAGCTGCCGATAAAGGGATCGAGATGGCAAGCATACCCGTTACAAGAGCGACCCTGCCCTTGAGGTCAAAAAGACTGTCGCGAGCGAAGTCTCGCTGCTCACCGCCGCTAGCTGGTTGTGTGCCTGCCATCTTGCTTGTGGTATATCTGAATTTTCGTTGGATGCTTGTTCGAAAGGTTCTGAATTGGTTCGTATGTGGGACGCAAGAGTTCTTAATCAGAGGTGCTGTGAACCGGAGGGTTGGGGCAAGAATGCTTCTGGAACTGGAAATTCCAAATGTATGCACAAGCTGCTTGGACATGATTTTTATATGAACTCCAGACTTCAAGGGAAGAGAAAAGAGGGGTGATTACACAATAAAACGGACGCTACAACTGGCAAGAACTGACAATGTCAGGAGCACGAAGGATCCTCAACCAATGCCATCTTATGCTCACCTGCTCCCCCTGCCCTTCTATCTGCGCCCATGACGAGCCGAGCAAGCTCTCATAACCCCAACATGAGGTCAATGCAGTACTCCTGCCGCAGAAGCTATATCCATGACGAAATGTAGCGGAGGAAAGGGCCCGGCGTGGTCAGAGAAAGCACGTCAAGAGTGAAAACAATTGGAGTCGCACATTGTTTTTGTGCTAGGGAAGCTCTTATCATGACGTCGACGTGGGGTCAGCATGATGAATGATCCGTACTCCTGCTGGCCATGATCGCGATCTCCAAGGTCAATTGGAAGCTGACAAAGAAAATACACGACAATTGCTGCATGGAGCCAAGTCAGCAAAGGTTTCAAATGAGTTGTTGGTACAATGATGAATCTGTTATCTGTGCCCCTTTTGAGTGTCATGACTTCTATTTGAGACTAACCGGAGCTTGGGCCACCCACTCGAGCTTCAACGACTTCAACACCATCACGATCCTCTGCATTACTGAAGATTACAACAGTGGCGTCCATTTATTTCACAATATTCCTACAATCGCCTTTGTAACCGTGTCGTTGCAGTCCTCAAAGGCATTAAACCCAAACCATGAACGCCGTTCCATGGATATCCAGTCCGCCCGTCCTCCTTGGGCTCATCCTGCACGGTCTACTTAACCTCAATGTGCTGTACAGCTTTCTGCCATTTTTGCTCGTCCGCCCTAGTAATGCTAGATTAGCCAGTGTTTATCGGAACATCATGGGTAGTAAGTAACTCACTTGTCGAAGCGCAACAGCTTGCCTAGCACCGGCACAAGCTGCGCTCTTAGCTTTGTGTCCTTTTGTTCCAAGAACTGCAGCAGGATTGTCTTAAGGTAGACGGTATCCGGGGCTCCAGCCGGTGAGCCATTGCTTCCGCTCCGTACCGAATCGAACGAACTACGGCTCGAACTGGCTACAAGTTTGGTCTGCGCTGCCTTGAGATCCTTGGAAAGCTTCTCATAACGTTGCCTAGACTCCTCCAGCATGCGTCGAAGCTCTGCTCGCTGCTTCTCCACATCGCGGACTTGCTTCTCTGATGCATCTAAGGCTGTTCGGAGTTGGGACGCTGTTGTTCGGAGCTCGTCTGTTTCCGCCTCAGCCTTTTCTTCGACTGACTCGAGTTCTTCCCTTCGTTTGCGCCACTCCTTTTCGCGTTGCTCAAGCTCGTCTCGTTCATGGGTCAAGGTCTTGACCTCGCGCTCAAGATCCTTCAGCTTCTGTTTCAAATCTTCCGTCTCGCGTGTTTTGCGTCGTGCAAGCGTAGCCGACTCATCCTCGATTCGATCCCGCTCTTCGACTGCCGCTTCCATTCGTGCCCTCATATCTCGTACCTTGTTATCAGCGCGTTCATCAACATCCGCTAGGAGCCGTCGCATTGTTTCGCCCTCGCGTGTGCGCTCCTGGAGTAGGCGTTGAACTTCGGCTAACTCCTCCTCCAACGACTCGGCTTGCGATTTAGATTCCTTCAGTTGCACGGACATTTCGGCTGTCTGGTCTCGCATACTACTCAACAAGCCTTGGGCATTGCTGTATTGTTGCGTCTTGAAGTCTGCCTCCTCCTGCGATGCTGTCTTCTCCCGCTTCAGTTTGTGCATTTGCTCTTCAAGCTCCTTAACCTTGGGTCGCAATTTGCTGAGTTCCTCCTGCACTGACTGAAGCTCCTGCTCCGCCTTATCAGCCCTTCCACTGACTTCAGCCTTCTCGGCCTCGCTTCGACGAAGATCTCGTCCAGAAACTCGCTGAGCATCCTCGAGGCGAAGCTTGGCGTTGGTCTCGACAGTCAGCTTCTCCTGTAGACTCTTGATCTCAGTCTCGCGATCAGATGATATCTTCTGAGCACGTTCCACATCTCGCTTCAGGTCCTTCTCTCGTTTCTCCATATCTCTAAGCTCCTTGGTCTTGTTTGCGAGCTCCTCCTTCGTCGTCTTTAGCGTAGCAGATTCCTGACGCAGGCTCTTCAACTCGGGTTGCGCCTTTTGTAACACCTCACGCAGTTCTGTGAGGTCCTTGAATCGGTTCTGAGCCAGTTGTTGTGCGGCTCCAAGATCAGCTTGCAGAATAGATGTCTTCTCCTTAAGATCGTTGTATTCCGTCTTGATGGACTCCATCTCGCTCTGTATCTTGGAGCTAGCCTCGGAGTCTGATGTAGATGAGCTTATCTTCTTCTCTAGATCGGTAATCTGCGTCTTCAACTCCAGCTTCTCAGCTTCGAGTTCCTTGATCTTGTCCTTGGCCTCGACATGATCTTGGCCAATCATGAGAATGTTCTCTTGCAGTGACTCAATCTCCTCCCGTAAATCCTCCTCGGTCTTGCGCCTCTTGCTGAGACGATCGATTTGCGTGTCCTTTTCAGCAACCTCTTCCTTGAGTTTGGCGATCTCAGCCTCCAGCTCGGCATTTCCAGCAGTGTCGGCTGTGGTTGCTTGCTCAGAAATTTCTACGGGATCTCCTGCTGTTGGAGCCTGAGAGGGTGCTGCGGCACCACCAGCACCACCCTTGCCCTTCTTCTTTTTGTTGTTCTTCTTTTTACCACCGCCGCTAGCTGCTGCTGCAGGGGTCGAAGTAGGTTGCAAGACTGCAGGCGTGGGTGTTGCGGCAGGAGTA
The DNA here is from genome assembly GCA_003670145.1 of Fusarium subtropicale. NCBI lineage: Eukaryota > Fungi > Ascomycota > Sordariomycetes > Hypocreales > Nectriaceae > Fusarium > Fusarium subtropicale. The sequence continues at coordinate 7,776 of QRAA01000364.1, forward strand.
GGCATTGCGGGCGTAGGTTTGGATTCCAATTTCTTTGTTAAATCGGCAATCTTGGTCTGGCTGTCAGATTGTTCCTTCTTCAAGGTCTCAATCTGGTTGTTGAGGTCATCAATCAGCTTCTTGGAAATGTTCTTTGCGTTGGAAGCCTTGGTTAACTCTGCGTCAAGCTCGCTTGTACGCTTGTCTGACGATGCAAGTGAAACTTCCAGTTCGTCAACCTTGGCGGTATGCGCATTCTTGTCCTCCTCTAGCTGTTTGAGTTGTTTCTGCACTTCTTCCAGTCGTTGATTGAGAGATGTAATCTCCTTGTTACGGTCATCAAGCTGAGCCTGCAGCGACTCCTTGACAGAAGCAGCGTCGCGAGTCTCGCTTAGCTCTCGAGTAGCGTTCTCCAGGCTTTCGACTAAACCAGTGCTAGTCTCTCTGGTCGTAGTGAGCTCCTTCTGGAGGTCCTCGACTTCAGACTTGAGTTTCTCAATCTCTTCCGACTTTGACACAACATCAGCCTGAAGCTGGGGAATCTCATCATCATAAGAAAAGAATTCCTCGTTAGTCTCCTTCGTTTCGGCAACCTCACCGAGTGGCTTTTGAGGCTTGTGCTTAGGGGAGAACATGCCCATGACAGAGGACACAGGGGATTTCGATTTCTCGGGGTCCTCTGGGGAAGTGTCTTCGTTTTTCTCGTCCTGGACATCCTTAGAAGTTTCCGAATCGCCCGTTTTTGGTTTGTCAGCGCTCGCAGACCTCACGGCCACCAGCTCCTCTTCCAACTTCTTTGCCTTTTCCTCAGCTTCGTTATGCCTTTTCTGCAGTTCATCCTTGTCTGTCGATACCTTCTTCAGCTCCTGCATCACCATGTCACTACGGAGGTTCACTTGGTTGAGATATTCCACAAGCGCCTCGGGATCACTGATGGAAGTCAAGGGCGTGTTCTCGCGGAGCGCTTTCTCGAACGGCTCGATTGCCGTGGCACGCCTATGGGCAACACGGTAGGATCGAAGCAGTTCTAGACATTGAGGTCAGTCTACGGTAACATACATATGATCGAAGGGTTAAACTTACCAGGATATGTCGCCTCGAGCTTTTCCAACTTGCGCAACTTCTGTCGAATCTCGGGACTCAACTCTTGCAGCTTCGGTGCCTGCGGTTTAGTTGCTGGAGCATCTGTCGCACCATCTTGGGCCTTGTCTGTACTGCCTTCGTCGTTGGCACCTTGGCCTTCCGGAGTCTTATCTTCTGACATGTTTCCTTGACCATTGGTATTATCGGACTTCTTCTCATCGGCAGCGTTAGGAGGCAATGGGGTAGCAGCTCGACTCGGTTCGTCACTGTCGTCGATCACAAAAGCAGCTTCGAATACAGCAGGATCTGGGTTGGGCGCGTCTCCTATATCGGAGGCTTGCTTCCGAGACTTCGCGCGCTGTCCCGGCGTGCCATCGCCTTTGCGCGACGATGTTGAGCCTGTTCTAGAGGGGCTTCTTGACTGGGTGGACGTCTGCTGGCGGGCTTGTTCCTCGGCAATGGTCCGATCGATGGCGCTTTTGAACCGCTGTTGAAGTGTAAGCGATCGCACATATGGCAGAAATTTAGATGGCTGTCACGGCGGAACTAACTTGGAACATGATGGCTCCCTCGAGTCGAAGACCAACGTCTTACGGGACCCAGGGACGCGCGCAATTTAGGTAATGGTGCAAATCTTTGAGATAGTGAATAGGAGCATATGAATGAGAGTCCAGAAGATTAAGGCAAAGGGAGTGATAGAAAGCTCAACAAAACGCCCTCATGACAAATGCGAGATTGTTGACGGTTGAGATGATGAAAGGAGTTGCAGGGTCTTGGTCTATGGTGGCAGAGGCAGTGGACAGAGTTACAGTGTTTCCATGAAATTTCTGGGGAAGGATTGTGGCTTGGGGTTCTGTGGCTCAGACACTTAAACTCCCTTGATTAGTGGGCAGATATCCAGGCGTCCAGATAGGTGAAGGTATCGTACAGGGCTTGTTCTATGAGCAGGTTTACATGCAATCGATAAACCTCCCTTATTAGGACAAGATCCGAACCTCTTGTTTTCAAGACGTGGGAGTTGCGTTAAGGTGGGTTGCAGCCTGTTGTAACACAGCGAGCCGCACAAAGAACGACTTATATCTCGATCGTGATGTTCTAAGAAGCAAGTACAAAACATGTTGAAGGGAGAAAGAAGCCCAGACCTTGCAATAAAAGTGTTCACAAGTGCCATTCGTAATCATTTTTACATTCTCCCCTGATTTAGCGAATGTGGTTTCAGTTGATGCTATCTGTCATTTATCCCAGGTAAACCGTTGAAGCTCAAGCTCCCATTTTTAGCATCAGTGGAGCTATCACAGGCAACTGCCCTCCCTGTCCTCCCCCCCTGGGTTCTCAGGTCGCCCACATGAGCTGAGCTGAATGAGGTCACACCTTGCACTTGTATTCAACTCAGCTTCACATTCTACCATTCCTTTACATCGTCACTTTTTTCTATTTTCCCCTTCATCTCTTCTTCGCCTCGCGATATTTTCTTTTCGCCCGTAACTCGGGCTTACTCTCCCTTACTTCTGTTCTTTCCTTCTGCTGTCTTCTCTTTGTATACTTGGCCCTTCCTACACTTTTACCTTGATCAAAATGGTGGCCTTTTGGCCCTGGGGGGTAATACCTCGCCTCTGGACGACTTGCGTGCAATCACTAACATGTTCTTGGTAGGGCGAATCCTCAGACACCGCCTCCTTCGAAAAAACGCTTTCTACGCTTTCGACCAAGATCAATGATGCTCAGGCCTCCCTCGACAACTTTCGTGCAAGCTCTCGCCGCGCCCGCGTCATCTGGACACTCTACCTCAGCTTCGCTTATCTCGTTTATGCGATCGTCCTTCTTCTTGTCGTGGGATATGATAACCTGGGTGCGTTCGAATGGGGTGGCCTTACAGGCGGTCCGCTACTGTAAGCTCTTCATCCAATGCATGCAATGCGACTTGCAGACTGACGAAACTGTGACAGCATCTACGTAACGCGCACGACCCTCGCTACGTACTACAGCTTTCGCATAGAGACCCTCAGCGCCCGTCTTAGGGAACACCAGCAAGAGCGCGCAAAGACTATCCAGAAACTCAAGGAGGCCACCAAATATGACTCCACTATGGAGTTAATCGAGAAGTATGGCGGGGCTGACAACAAGAGCAAGAAGAAGGATGGCGACCAGAATGCAGACAAGACGTCTGGCAAGCAACAGCATACCGCCCCTGAACAGGGACCTCCAGGACGAACGCGCATGCCTCCTCCCCCGACAGCCAACATTCAGCGGGCTCACAGTCCTGTGCCAGGCCCAACCCTCATTGAACCAAGTGCCGAATTCGCTCCTAATGCCGAATGGTGTGGACCTCCGCCGCCTCCTTCAGCTCCCGGTACCCCTCAACCTCCTCCGCCGCCGCAGAGAAGTTACTCCTCCTATTCGACCGCTGCCGCTGAAACTAATTGGTACGACCGTATCTTCGACGTCCTCCTTGGCGAGGACGAAACCGCTCCCAAGAATCGTATTGTTCTCATCTGCCAATCGTGCCGAGTTGTTAATGGCCAGGCCCCCCCTGGGACCAAGACGCTGAGCGAGCTTGGACAATGGAGATGTATGGCATGCGGTGCCTCGAACGGAGAGCTGGACGAAGGGAGGCGTATCATGAATGAGGTTCTGGACGCTGCCAAAAGTGCAGAGATTGATGTTGACAGTGCTCATGAAGAGTTCGCTCGAGAAGACAGTGAGCCTCCCATGGTTGATGTGAGCACGCCCAATGATGGTCCCGCTGCAAACACCAGAAAACGCAAGGGGGGTAATGGAAAGAAATGAGAAGTATCTATCTACTATGTAATTCTGCACGACCACGACAGTATTGACATATCATGGAGATGTGGTTATTATGGCACCTACTATTAATCGAACGTTTTGAATGCTACGCATCTACCCTGGAACCACTTCGTTTATGTGAGCCTTCGAGAAAACACGTATTTGCTGCTGTGTCTTTACTCATTTTTCTTAATTGCAAAGAAATGATTACCGATCCCTCGGTCATTCCAATTGTACATCAGTCGCTGTAAAACAAGTCAAGTCTATCATTTTCGCCTATACAGTCCCGTGACTAAGATCAACAATGCTACTCATAAGACTCATGTAATAGTGCAAGTCCAACACGTGTACCCCAAAATTTCTTCATGACCAAGACCAAAGCACGCTGAATAACTGGGCAAGTATCAAACCTCTTCGCTGTCCAAAAAGACAAGATCATGCAGCTTTCAAGAGATGCCGTGGTCTATGTAGATGCACAAGTGTAGCACCACGGGCCGTGTGGATCATCAAACAAAAAAAGACCAGTCATCCACATCGCCTGGATGACCTGGACTGTCGGGTTGTGTTTGTTTGTTCTCCTGTATTCGGCATGTCCGGAGCGTCTATAATCCTTCTATCTCTTCCTCACCTCCGTCGACCACCCGTCGATACCCTCGCCACGGCCACCAACCTCCAAACCTTCAATCTTCAGTCCTTTCATACCAGGCGTATCCTCCAACCAGTTATGGCCTGCCATACCACCAGCGTTGGCTCGCTTGTCAGGAACTAGCTCCAACATTGGGGTCAAAAAGTCTGCGATGCGCTTCGCTTCTTCTTCCTTGAAGTGGTATTTTTCGCGCAGGACATCTGTTAGGGCCCAGTGTCTAAGCCGGTGGATATTCCGCAACTCTCCCTTTCGATTGAAGATCTCTTGACTCCATTTCCCACTGAGACATAACGATTTGGGAAACGGCCCAAGAAGCTCAATGATCTGGGCGATGTGGTCGTCGTCCTTGCCATACTTGGTACCTGACTGGGGGTCAAACAAGTAGTCACCTGTAATCAACTCAAACACCTAATAATCGCAGTATGTTAGCAAGACTAGTGGCAGCCTCATCTCAAGGTGGGATTCCATACCATAGCTGCCATACTCCATACATCAGTGCTAGCACCCCATTTGGAACCCAAAATCACTTCGGGCGATCTATATTGTCTTGTCTGAATATCGTTGGTAAAGTGGTGGTTGACCCAGCAAGCATTGCCCAGATCTGCAATCTTGACGCTGATAACGTCGAAGGCGTGCGCATCTTCCGCCTTGCGCTTGTCGCCTGCTGCGGCAGAGGGTGAGTTCGATTTGTCGAGAGAGATACCAGAGACCTCACGGCTGAGAAGGTCGCTTCAAGTTTGGTGTCAGTGTCTGAACAAACTTCTATTGTTGAGGATAATCGACTTACGCTGACTTTTCTCGTTGCTTCTGAGCGTCGTCGGACGGCTTAGGTGATGCCTCATTTGATGACTTGCCTATGGTCATGGTGTGTTAGCCATGCTTCCGTAAAATATGACACGGCAACGAGAATGTCTGAGCGACTTACCATCATTCAAAACACCAGCAAGACTGGAGTGAGGGGTCGGTGAGGGGAAAAGGTTGGATTGATTGAAGCTAGTGTTGAGGGGGGATGGGAGTGGTTGACTGCCGGTGATGAGAGTCCTCCGACGTCGCCGTCCGTTACGATTGTTCTCTTTCTCAGCAGCCTCAGGCTTAACGACGCGCTTAACAATCTGCTCAACGTCTCCAATCTCGATGAGAACGTTTTCTGGTTTGAGATCGGTGTGGATGATACCGCATTCGCGATGGAGGTAGTCGAGACCGAGAAGCACCTGTTTCGTGATTTGTTTTACGAGGGGCATGGGAATACCACGATGATTCCAACGCTTGATTAGGCCGAGCAAGTTCTCTCCTAAGACCTCGAAAACCATACATACGTGGGTGCCATGTGGTCCCTTGTGCTCAAACGAATCCAAAAGACTGACAACGTGCTTGCGACCTGGGTGATCAGGCTTGGCCTGAACAATCTTATTGAGAAGCTTAATCTCATCGATGGCGGTCTCGGTGTAGTGGGCGGCGGAGCGGACGACCTTGAGAGCAACATGCTTGCCGTTGGTATTGTCTCGGGAAAGCCAGACGGTTGAGAAATGACCCCATCCTAGCTTGCGAACGACCGTGTATTTTCCGTCTTTGAACTTTTCTCCGACCTGTACTGGGTGGTAGCCACCTTTGCAGTAGTCTTCAGAATCTTCCTCGTCTGCAGTGTTTTCGGCGGCGTCTTCGACGGACGAGGATGAGGGGGAGTGGGCCATGGCCGAAAGTTGGTGGGATCTAGAATAGGAGAAAGGAGGTCAGTGATGGCTCAGAATGTATCTTGATATGCGGCAAAAATCAGCGCACGAAGGCAAGGTTTTGATGATGGAAGAAAATAATGGCGGAGCCAATGCAATCAGATCAAACAACCACGGTCGCAAGATTTGGTGGGAGAGCGACGGCGGCGAAAGCGCTGATGGCCTTGCGCGTGGTGGGGGACCTTTGCCGGATTGGGCTTGGGAGTGGTGAAATGGCGGGGAAGCATCAAAACATCATCCAAGACGATAAGGTAGCAACGAGTCAAGACGTGCTGGCGCAATGCATTCATATAATCAGCGCGTCGAGCCTCAGACTCTGAACTGCCAGCAGTCCAGAGCCCGGGTCCTGGGCGCCAGCGTGTAATAGAAAAGCGTGAACGGGGTAGGGAAGTGCAACCTTGATTTGAGAAAGCTGCTCATGGTGTCTTTACATGACGCAGCTTGCGCTGGTAATAAATAAGTCGGGCGCTGGCTGTTTCTTCTTCTTTGCACTCTGTTGTACTCCTTGGCTTCAAGAGGGCGTCCGAGTCAATTGGGCAGCGAAAGTGGTTATAATTGAGGCAAGAGTGCGAAACAGATACGCCGGTGAGTGGTGTGGCGGACGATGGGCGGGGAATAGGGAAAGAAGAGAAAAGTAACAAGGATCTTGTGAAAATGACGATGATGACAAGGCGTATGTTAAGTGACGATAGCGGTCGCGCTCGTCTGCAAGCTGTGGCAAGGACCAGCAGGAGAGAGAAACAAAGGAAGGGGGAAATAATATATAAGACAGGCCAGGCCAAGCCGAGGGAGATTTGTTGGAGATTAACCAGAGGTCGGGGGCGTGCTCCTTGTCTTTGGTTTTGATTCTTTGACTCTGGGCTCAGCGTCTTTGCGGATCTGCATTCGCTTGGCTTTCAGTTTTCTAGGGCCTTGCTAGAGGCCATGGGATGGCTGGCACGCGGCGCAACGCGGAGCGTCCCGCCCGGCGAATAAAGGGTCTTTGAGAGCTCAAGTCCAAATGTCCAGCTCGCCAAGAACCTTCTGAAGGACAGGGAACGTGAATGCTGAATGCGCAGTCATGGCAGAAGGGCAGACAACTAAGTCAGGTGGCAGTAAATCAGACAACCATAGGGACAACCACTATAGCCATCACATTCCCATCTTCCTCCATTTTCATTAGCCAGGAGCAATCCTAGGCACCTCGAAAGATGCAGTAGGCGAATGACCAAGTGCACCTCTATCAGGGCCGGGCAGGCTGAGATCAGGTACAGAGGACCCAGTGATCGATCGACGGATTCAAGGTTGGTGAGTGCCCAAGATTTATGGGGTCGTGTCGTCCTATCAAGGCCCAAGCCCGCAGTCCTCCAAAGACTCAGAGCAGAGGGAACAATGCCGCCGTGAGCAATATCCACACTTGTTTCAACTTGCTTCACTGCTCTTCTCTGTGAGGTGATACAGGATGCCACGCCATGTTTTGTAAGGTGTTTCTTGAACACCTGAATAGGATCGTGTTTGCTTTGTTGGAACCGCCATCGACTTCGCCACTCGCGAGACATAAACAAGTCGAGAACCCAGTTTCACGTCCGTAGCAGAATCGCGAATTCTGTGTGGATGGACAATCGGCAGGTACCAGTGCGCACCAAAATCCATTGGTGACGTCGTAGCTCGTACAAAAGGCCAGCGTACAAATTACTTGAATATACCACGCAGTCTATGTTCGAGCACTTTTAATGCGACGAGCAGAACAATGCGCGACCATGGAATTCCAAGGCTAGTGGGGAGTTGGCCAGGAACACGACGGGATGAAAAGTAGCGGAGGTGATTCAGGAATAGTGAGAGCAGGAGACAAACGATAAGTAGCATGATGAACAAGGAAACACTCTTACACATACCCATCCGTCTGGCTTGTATCTTCCATGGTGATGATAGGCTTCAGATCCTTCTTGCGCTTCTTAGCCGCCAGGCTGCTATTGTTGCTGTTTGATCCGTTGCTGTTGGCATTCAAAGCCTTCTGTGCTTCTGGGGATTGTGCGCCGTTCATTGTGTTGGGTTCGTTCAGTCTTCCTGCGCGCGCGCGACTGTGCAGGTTTGTTTGTATGGCAAGGCGAGATCGGGATAGAGATGGTGCTTGAATTGCCGATTCGTCAATGATTTGCGTCGTGAATTCGTCTAGCTGTTGTAATTTATGTTTGTAGGATGCGACGAGCGTCTAATTTCTTTAGGTATCGGTAAGATATCGAAGTTGAAGTGGGGGGGAAGAGGGGTGCTTGTAAGTGTTCGATCGGTGGGCGGCGCAAAGAGAGTTTGTCGCTGTTTTCTCCTTTTCTCTTCTATCCCTCGCGTATCAATGAATACTGGTACCAAAGTCTCTCAGATGAAGTACTCTAGATATCGAATAGAGTCAAAATAACCAGAAGATGAATATGGTAGGTACTACAACTGCGAGCTTGGTGCGGCAGGGTCGTGTTGCGTAGTAGTGGCCCAGCACAATGTGGCCAGGATCAAACAAGTATCAGTGCTGGCTGGTCGGTTCCAAGCCGAGCTAGCAAGATGTAGTAGGTAACCTGGTTGACGGAGTAATGGCTTATTACGGGGACATGGGGATCCAGATGAGCCACGATAGATGCTGGATGATGAAGGACAAACACTTGCGTGCTTTCTAAATAGATAAAAGGTTTGGATCAAAAAGGCAGAAGAGCGAAGAGAAATAGCCAGCGGCCAACTGATGGAAGCAAGGAGGGGCCCAGATGAAAATGCCAGGGTCCCGGTTGATGGGTTGGGCTGGGATAAGAAATTATTGCAGTGTACAAACGGGTAATAGCGTTGATACTGTAGCCAACAGACTTTTGGGACAACTTCTGTCAACATATTAATAAGGCGTCTAGCTTGGCATGTAATCTACTAAAAATTCGACATAAAAAACATGGACAACGTTTGCATACTCAATTTACACTCTGCTCTACATTTATCAATAAGGTATAAATATAAGCACTTGCAATAGCTTCATTAATATGGGGTTTCGTCTGAAAATGCAATGAATCCAAAGAACGGCCGACGACATGATTAATATCAAAATAAATATGCTCCGCGGGATATATGCAGGTGTGGTCATGTTGAGTCGCAAAGCGACTCACGACACTGAAGCAGCCCAAGGGCCTACAGCAAGGACTGGCAAGAGAATGACGATGCTTGTCGCTGCAATCGAAACTTGATATACTGTTATATTAATCCCTAGTGTGCTCTGAGCGACATACTCAATGCAAGGATTCGTGGAAATAATGCATTCAGACGGCCAGTCAGCGGTAATCGTTTTGGGATAATGGCTGATGTCGGTAGTCGCAGCGATATTCTCATATCAGGCGCTAACAGTTGTCGCACAATCATTAATTCGGGCATGGAGCTGACGCCATTCTTGCAGGTACCTTACTGACGTGGGGTGCTGGTCAAGTTGAGCATGGCACTCCAGGCCGTCTCCTACAAGGATGCAGCAAGTTTTGTATCTGTATACCTTTACAGGTATTAAGGTATGATAGATATCACTGTAAAACTGACTTGAATTGAAGTATAGCAGATGCACCGTTACTAGGTACTTCTAGTTATCTGTTACGATGCACGCTTCAACTTGAACTCAAACCTCTCATTGACTTATTTTATTGATCGTATTCGCATCCATAGCACATGTCAACATGGAGAAAGCCTCTCCAATCGCTGAATCTTGGGCTTTATCGATACCTGAACTGACGTCACCGTCCCGAGAACTTACCAAGGCACCGTTCCCGACAGCCTAGTCGTGAAACCAACATTCTACCCAAGGTAAGAATACCATGCAAAAGATGTGTGATATATTTATTCGATTCAGATACCTGGAACGGTTCTCCGTTATCTGGGATCTGGGGTTGTGTCTAGTATTTGTTTCATTGTTTTAACGAATGGGCCCTTATTATCTAGGCCATCTTTCATGCTTGGATCATGTGCTAGAGACCTGGGTTGTTCTTTGCCAGGTAGTAAACTAGAAAAGAATTCTGATAGTTGTTAATTGATCACGCCCTGTCTTCATCTTTCATGTGTCAAGCGTCATTGCTGAGGCACGTGGTTGAGGATCCACCCATGTTGTTTGGCGTACGAGCCATACTGTTACTGTATTACCCAAGTCAGAATTTCGACGTATGATAAGCAAAAAATTGAAAAAGCAATTCGCATTGACCCGTCATGATGGGCTTCAATTTTATGAGTTTAATAGCCTGCATACGCCCTAAACGCCAAACCCGATGTCTGCATCTACCATCGTCGCCTTTGATATCAACCAATAGCTCACAATCAATACGCTCCTCGACGAAAGATGCAACCTGAAATAACTCGATGGAGGAGCTCCGTATTAGCCGTCCTAGTTGGCACGCTTCTTGCTCTTCTGCGTCATCTTGCGGAATGCCTCCATGCCACCGGCACCCAGAGGACGGTGGCCCGAGCCCTGGCTTCCCATGAATGTGCTTTGGGGGGCAACAGTGTAGCTCGAGGGAAGATTAACCATACGGGCAGAGTTGTTGCCTCGTGAAGGAGCCAGAAGTCGCTCACGCTCAGCCTCCTTGGTGTTGGGTGCAGGACGCTGGGATAGACTGAATTGCGAGTTGGTTTTCTGGCGTTGTGCCATCTTGGCAGCACTGACATTTTGGTTAGCAAAAACGACACCTAAGTGAGCGATGAGAAACTTACTCGTAATCATAATCCCGCGTCTCAATCTGTCGCTTTTTGTAGTCATCGGTCCGGTTGAGGATAGGTCTGCTCCACTCTCCAAGAAGACGCTGTGCAGTTCTCTTGATGCTCGGCTCTGGTTTCTTGCTTCGAGTGTAGAAGACAACCACCTTTCCGATACCACTGCTGAGAAGTGCTTCCTTTTCAATATTCATTTTCGCTAGAGCGTTGAAAATGTCTCGCTGGATGTTATAAGCCGGAAGAGATCCGTCGTTAAGCGGCTCCAAAAAGAACTTGACATGTTGCAAAAAGTTGGTGTCTGGGTCCAGAACTTCATGCTGAACATTATTGCGGTTCATAATAGCAGTGACTTCAGGAAGCAGCTTCAATTTATGAAGGGCTGGTTGACCAGCCTCGCGAGCCTGATTATCGGACTGACATGCCCCCTCCATTCGAACCTTTAGATCCGCAAGGAGGTCATCGATCTCAGCCTCGAGATCCTGTGAGATTGAAAGTTAGCCGTCGGCCTGATCCATACATCAAAATACCTACAATCTCGTCCTTCTTCTTGCGCTTCTGGCCGCTAGGCTTCTTGATCGCTGCATCAAGGGCTCGGTCAATAGCTCTCTTTCGTCGTTCCTCTGGTGAAAGGTGGTCTTCATTCTCGGGTTCCGGCGTGGCAGCCTTGGACTTTTGGCGTCGTTCGCCATCAACAGCCACGCGCCTTGATCGTCGAGACTTTTTGCTCCCATCTTCTGCATCATCCATCTCGACATCTTCATCCCGATCTCGACGCTTCTTATCTCGGCGGCCTTCGCGAGGCTTCTTTGGCGCCTCGCCTTCTGTACGCTTACGCTTTGTGGCCTTGAGCGTGCGAGCAACATCTTCATCAATATCGACGGGACGATCTTCAATATTGGCAGTTTCAGGGTCGTAGTCCTCGAACTGGTCCTCGTCTACTTCGGACAGCGCATCCGAGTCGCGATCAGAGTCGGCAGCGGCGACAGCGTCTTCGTACTCTTGCTCCTGGCCATCGTTGACAGGCTCGTTGGCATGCTCGCCGACCGGGGAATTCCTTTCGGACATGGTCGCGTCGTCGATCGCGTTTGACTGCGTCGGCAATTATCTCTATATGGTCAAATAGTAGATTTCTTAAGCTAAGACGCTGTTGCAAGGGGTGCTTCGATGAAAATTCGCCCGTGAAGTGTGGTCAAAAGCTTTGATCATCAAACACCAGGTTAAGGAACAACAATTCGCAAACCTTCAACTTTCTTTGCCTGGCTGGAGCCGCCACAAGCATGAGGCGCGACCCTTGTCTGCTGACATAATCGTGGAGCTCCAATTAGGGGCCTGAGGCAAGTGACCCGCACCTTTGTTTACATTGGTCTTTCTTGTTGCCATGGATTGATTGATGAATTCGGTAGCAGCTGCTTTCGTTCACAAAAAGCTGCCCAAACGTAAAAAAAAACATCTTATGTTCGTCTAGGGGACCCTTATACTGTAACACTTCGAGCTGCTCAGTAGCTATCAATCGATTATGGATCGTCGAACTTACGAAGGACCTATGGACTGGGAGTACCAGGACAGCGGTCCTTTTGATCCCACGAGTCCCTTTATCACACATACAGCCAAAAGTAATTCGCAGAATGGTGAGTTGAGGCTTTGCATGATTTTGAAATCAGGTCGTTCTCAAGTGGCGGTAGCTAATCTTTTGCGCCGCAGCCTTCGCTTCGCCCTCAAAACCGAGCTTAAAACCAAATCCTTTCGCAAACTTGGGGACACCTTCGAAACAGCAGCCACCACGATCATCGTTTTTTACTCCTCAAGTCCCAAAAGCTGCCGCGCCCCCGTTCCGTAACCCTGCCTTCACAACGCCCCGACGACCATTTGAGGATTTGGCATTGTCTGAAGCTTCTGGTGCAGAAGATAGCCCTGCCCCAACTGAGGTGTCAGACTTCCCAAACGATACTCCTGAGGTAGACCATACCAGTGATATCAATATGGGTGGAATGACAAGTCCCTCCAAGATTGACAAGTCGCATCGATACAACAAGACTCCCTTCTCGAGTAAAAAGCACACGCCGGGCCGAGGCGAGATTAGAGCAAACCGAGACCTCTCCGTATCCGAGTTTATTCGCAAAAGGAAGCGACATAACCTTGACAGGGACGTCAGCATTGTCAATCGACATCGATGGACAGAGTCAGACTCCGACTACGACTCGGGCGATAGTATTGCACCACGGCGACGATCACGCGGCAGGAGAAAGGCAAAGGAAGAGCCCAAGGGTTTCCTGGGCTCCCTATTTCACATGTTGGATGAACATCCCAACGCCCCCGACAATCTGTATCGCTGGGTGAAGTTGCTGGTCAACTTCTTCCTTGTCTCAGTCTTCGTTTATATTGGCTGGTCAATTGTGAGCACTGTCAAGACAGATATCGAGAACGCAAACGAGATGGCCCGCATCGAGATAATGGGCAGAATCACCGAGTGTCAGACACAATACACAATCAATGGTTGCTCTAGGAATGACCGACCTCCAGTTATTGCAAAACACTGCGACGAGTGGTTCGAGTGTATGACGCAAAACCCCGAAGCCATCATGAGAGTCAAAGTTACAGCCAAGCAAATCGCGGAGATCATCAACGAGTTCTCTGACGCCATGAACCTCAAGGCCTGGGTATGTCCCTTGAAACTGTCCAACAACTTGTAGCTAATATCTGTTTAGGGCTTCTTCTTCGCTGTACTGATTTTCTGTGCCTTCGCGAACAACTTCTTTTTAGGCGGATATATTAACAAGCCGGCGGCGCCTGTTCCGTCACAACCTGCCGCTCCTTCACGCGAGGCATCCATGGTTCCAGAGAACGGCCCTGGATTCATGTGGGTTCCAGTACAGACACCGAGAATGAAGCGTCATATGATCCTGGATGAGGGGACAGACACGGATAGTACACCTCCAAAAATGAAGGCACTCCTTCCACCAGCTTTCACGCCTTCGATTCGCCGAAGCCCGAGCAAAGGAGATCGGGGTCGTAGCCCCGTCAAGAATCGGAGCCCAAGCAAGGGGCGCCGGGAACCATTCGCATAGCGATGTGATACATAGCAACTTGCTATATTATTTCTTTTGTTGTCATTGTCGAGAGATAGGAACTGTATAACACTGATGCATAGTAACTGGGCGCATACATATGGCGGTGGGATGGATGGTGTTTGGACAGGCAGGCCATGACATTGGATCATGGGATATCATGGGAAATCATGGATGTCGGGGAAATTATCATTGATTAACTACATGCGCAGTGATATTCTGCTTAGTTTGTTTAAGAATATCCGTGTATTTTACTGTTGTTGTTGTTTTAATCAAAGGTGCCTTCAGTCGTGGGCGAGCAGGACGCCTGTAAGACATGGCACTATTAGGGGCTTGTTGAGCCAGCTGAATTAGTACCTACTAAGGTCCATATTATTGTCAAGCTGAATTGTCTTGAGGTGATGTTAAAGCTGTCTATCAAATGCCAATGACGTAGATCCTGTGGGGTACCTGAGGGCCGTTCATACCTTAGTAGCCAGGGTCAAGCTGATAGCACAATGAAGGAAAATGTTCACTACTACATGTGTCGTACAAACGATTACCGACGAAATCCTACCTAGGCTATTGTCAGAGAATGTTGCAAGATTCAACAGCATAGGTGCGAGCAGATCCTTTTTACCACCCGCTTCACGAGCTGTATCCAAACCCCTATTCTGATGGGTTCCAGCTCATGCGAGTAGGGAGGGACTAGGCTATGGTATTGAGACTAACAGTAAGGCTAATTGGACTAGAGGTTTAATGGTAGCCGTCTATCCAAGAAACACTTCCTACCTTGCCTGTCTTCCATTTATCAAGGCGGAATTGACCAATTCTGTTGCTCGCAAGACGTGAGGGCGTGTGACGATGGGATACTAATGCTGATCACAGTCTGGGGTAGCAGGATGAATTCGAAACACTATTGTCTCTGACATCACCTTCACAGGGGTCAGGAAACTTTTTTTTACATAGGAGGTCCAATTGAATGGCGCGTTAGGGTCAAAATGGCCATATGTTTTATGCCCAAGAAAGTCACTTGCAACTCACAACGCCAGCTTAATGTAGATTGTTGGTGGGCTGAAACTAGGTGCCGTGTAAAAGAACGATGACAATCTAAACAGTTCGTGTCGACCAGGAGAAAAAACAAAGTTAAACAAGTCCCCAAATGAAGCTCCAATTAGGCTTGGAAGCTCTTGATGATTGACATATCAGACGATAATAGCGTACCTTTGCTGCCAGTTGTCGAAATATCTGATAGGGAGAGACAGGGGTGGAAAGGAAACATGGATGCAAGTTCTCGTAAGCACGACAGTTGACACCCGTCTACAGGGCCGACGAGAACTCGATTTTATCCAAGACAACACGGCCACCAAAACAGAAAACGGAATTTGTAGTTGAAATATTGACTACTGCGATATTGATACATGTACCAGTAATAAATAATCTTTACCAGCGATCCTCAACTGCAAAGTGACGCCTTTCTGAACCCATACAGGCTTTCGAGTATTGTCCTGAAGAATGTATTAAAACGATGCCGTTACCTGTTTCACCACTTCTTCTAGTCTGCAAAGCCCTCCCTTAGTAGATGCCAATAATGGTGGAATGGCATGCGCCTCGGGCCACAAAGAAAAGAATGCCCTCGCTGATAATATAAAGTTTGTCCTGTCCAGCTTTTAGACCATCAAGCGCGGAACGACCCCGGTATTCACAGGAAGAAGATCGATCGTGCTTCCTCCCTGTCCGGTCACAGATCACTCGCTTCGCTCTCTCTTTACTGGAAACCTTTTTCTCTGGCTTTTTAAGAACTCTACCTGTTGTTTTCTTTCTTGACTTCTCCAGAGATCACTCCTCCCTCCTTGCTCTTTCGCACCACGAGGTAAAGTGGTGTAAGACTGGGATTGACTCTACAATCACCTCTGATCTGCTTCTCAAGTACAGAGCCGCCAAATCGAAACGCGCAGCATCTATTTGCAAAAAGAATTCACCCTGGAAAACTACATTGAAACCTGTCAAATATGGGATTGAACGCAACAGTGTCGTGATCACAGTCGACTTTAGCCAAGGATATTGTGTCTTCTTGTCCCTGGGTAGTACCTGGACCTGGGCACCTTATAAGTTTCATGATCGCTCCTCGACTTTGAGTTATCTGCGCAAAGTTTCCGCTCTTAGTCCGATCCCAGACTATGGAACCATTTCGTCATTGCCAATTGATACCACTTATGGTTTGATACCCGTCAATTCATGTTGTGCATTGACCACTAAAGCCAGTAACTTCTGGTCTCTAGTACTGGCACCATCGACGATCGAGTGGACACCAATTATACCTCTAGCTAACAACATCCTTTGTTGATTCCTCCTGCTAAACACAAAACACGGTTGAGGAAAGACAGATAAATTATTATGCGCTTCAGAGCGCCGTTGATCTTTAACATTCTCACGCCAAGTTTCTTTCCCCTTGACTCGCGGCACCAGTCACAAGCGCCCTCAGCCCCTAGTCGCAATCCACAAACTTGCAAGCTTCGAAGCTCACCTCTAGTCCAGTTACGTCGTTGCTAGCTACCTCCTACGCCTGTACCTGCCAACTCCCTGGCTGGGTCAACAAATGCGCAGTTGCTGGTCTGTTTCCCGAATAACAAGCTACAACCCGGTGCGACTCGTCTACAACTTATTGTGAGAGCTTGGGTCTCTTCAACATCGTGTCTCCGCATCTCATTCTCCCCGCCACGAGGCGTGACGCGACATTGGAACCAGAAGAAATTCAAGTGGCAGCAGCCCAAAGTATCCTTGAACCAGGCGCAAAAGCCAGTGCTACATCTCCAGTGCCAGCAGAGAAAACGAGAGCTCGAACTTCAAACTCAAGTTTGTACTCGGACGATACCAAGACGATTTCCTCTGCAGCATGTACGATTGCGCCGTATCCTCCACTATCGCCCCTCCTGAACCTCATCCCACCCGAAGCTCGTCGAGCTGAAGGTAAGACCTTAAAGCCTAACGGCAAACGCCGGGCTCGATTCGTATACGACTATTTCGGGCCCGCCCTTCTTCCTCCGCCGCCTCTGTTATATCTGTGAAAGCCTAGCGACGAGGCCAGAGTTCGAGAGATGGATGTAGACAACGAGCATTCAGATGGCGGCAGTCAACCGCCGCCCAGTGCTGAACACACACCTCAGGGAGCTTCTACGCAAGCTGGGGGAGCGTCGGGAAATCCAACCCCCACCTCGGTTCAGTCTGCAAACACGCCCTCGACTGCATCCGGTAATGCATCCACTGCCGCCCATTCACAGAACTCGAAACGTCGCCGAGGGCTAGGCGTCGTGACGCCCAATGCCTGTACGGAGTGCCGTAAGAAACGCGCAAAGGTATGTAGCAAATTGACTCGGCTCATCCTGCTTCTATATCTCCCCGTTTGTGGTGCAATCGTTCATATTTGACTTGTACATGGCCATGTCTCACGACGAATCATGTTGTCTGGTTTGCGACGTAGTCTCTCATATGTATCTTGTCTACATATCGTATGTCTATACTTGCACTGCTTCTTGACTAACAATTGATGCGCAATAGTGTGATGGCAAGAAACCATGCGGGCGCTGCAGAGCGCAAAAAGATGTCGAGTGCGTATACGAAATACCGGTGCGCCAGTCAAAGGAGAATCTCCGAACTGAAATCGAGACTCTACGCCAGAAGCAACGATCCAGTGATCAAATCTTTGCTGCGCTTGTTCGACCTGAGCTATGGGAAGGGGTTCTCACACGACTTCGAGGTGGACAGCCCATCGAGAGTATATCAGAATGGATAGCAAGCATGCCGCCCTCTGGAGGGGGTTCGCTGCCCAACTTTTCCAATCGACCCGAGGGGCCTACGATGGGACCCGCGCCAGGTTTCCCGGGAGGTGGATTGGGAACATTGGCGGCGATGAGTCTCGGTGTGAGCCAGGGGCCACCGCAGCAGCCCCCCATGAGAGAGATGGGCCAGCAAAGTCCCTGGCAGTCATCTTTCCACAGTCAGACAGGATCAACGAGGAGCAATTCTTACCCAGATGTTATGAATTGGACGCCGCAAAACCGCGTCGGATCTTGGGCAGAAGGAATGCATCCAGATCAGATGACAGATGGCCTACCGCGATATCGAGGGGTTGAACAGATTTTGTCACCTCTGAACGAACCGGAACTCCGATCAGCTTCGTCAACGTGGACCTCTCTTACCAGCGACAATACTCTCGTTCAACATCTTTTGGCATTGTATTTTTGCTGGGAGTACCCGACATTCGCATCCCTCAGTAAAGAACATTTCTTACATGACTTTCAACAAGGACGAAACCGCTACTGTTCACCAATACTAGTAAACGCTCTCCTCGCATTGGGCTGCCGTTTCTCGACTCAGCCCATGTCTCGAGCGAACCCTAATGACCCATACACTTCCGGAGATCATTTCTTCAAAGAATCATTAAGACTCTTCTCTCAAGAGACAGACCATCACTCTTTGACCACTATCCAAGCTTTAGGGATAATGTCGATCCGAGAAGCTAGTTGCGGACGAGATTCGGAGAGTTGGTATTACGCTGGTCAGAGCATCCGACTAGCTATTGAGATGGGATTACACAGAATTATGGATGAAGGGGATGAGGATGAACTAGCTGTGCAATCAGCAACCTTCTGGGGAGCATTTGCACTAGATCAGTATGTCTATTTTTTTTTTCGTTTCGAGAAAGTATTTGTCTAACCTACCTCCTCCACAGTGCATGGTCCCTCGCTACAGGCTCACTGCCACAATGTTCCTGCTTCCCGCACTTACCGCCAAAGCCGGCAATAATAGGAGATATCGAGGCTTCTTTATGGGTGCCATATACTGATGACGGTGAGTTGATTGTCAAACGATTATGTCGAGCGTTACTAATTGTATCAGGGGCTCCATTACAACGATCCTGCCAGCAGCCGTCAAATGTAAGGTCTGTGTACAAGTGTTTCTGTGAGCTGAGCGAGTTGGTACATCAGTCCTTGTACATCTTACATTCTCCGGGTAGACCTCTCACCGCAAGAGAGCTCTTGAACATGTATACCCAGTACCTTAACTGGTATGATCGAATTCCTGAAGTTCTTCGGTTGGGGCACAATTTCACCCCAGCTGTGTTGTTTGCACAGTAAGTTTTAACATGAAGGTCCCGTTGTCAAGATAAGATATTAACCGTTGATAGCATGTACTACCACTTTGCTATCCTGCTCTTGTTTCGACCTTTAATCAAGCTGCGGATCATCGGGTCTAAAGTCTCTCCTCGTGACGTCTGCTCCCAGGCAGCTGACGCCATCCAAGGCCTGCTAAGATCTTACTCTTCCCTCTACACGTTACGAAGAACTCCTTCCTTCGTGCCGTATTTCGTCCTCACTTCAGCCATCATGCACTTGGCAATTGGCGCAATTTCTGTCAATCCGGATGCTACTGAAGCCGACGTGAAGAAGGCGGTCAAGGTTGATCCTCGCGCGGCTGAGTCTATCACTCAAGGTATCTCGGATCTCACTGAAATGGCCCCTTGTCACCAGTTTGCTGAGCAGGCACTCAACATACTACGGTATCTTGCTGTGAAGTGGAATATTGATGTCGAAAATAACGTCGACAAGCTCACGGCGGAAGAATATGATCGCCTTGTCCTGCCGCAAACTGGAAGTCTGAACTTTTTTTCGCCGAATATGCGCCACGGAGATATAACCTGCCAATGGGGCACAGAAAACTTCATGCCAGGGACACCGAAACAGTCGCCTTCAGTCCAGAATGTGGGGGACAATTTGGAAAACCCTCTCTTCTGGCCCTTCCCTATGCAAGGCCGGCCTATACTTCCCGATGGCCTTGAATTAGAACATGCCGGCTTTTCTGTACTCTGATATATCCTGAAATAGCTGTGACTGGGATCAGGGTCAGTAGTCTTACCGGATGAAATTGGAATTCAATAAAGTAAATATAATAAGTACCTTCTGGTGGCGAAATGGGAGCTTCAGTGTGTTATGCCGTTACTTATATTCTAAAGGCAAGTATCAGCATTCCATTTTGTATATGTATGCCTGTCTTAAGCACGAGAAGGGTGATATATCAGTGGCTAGGAATCGTGGGCTTTAGTCGCTCTGTTACAAAATGAACGAATTAAACCTACCCTATAGGTTAGACAATAAACCGTTAACTCCTCTCCTATTTTATAGCTAAGACTAAAGCTATATTTATAATTATCTAAGTTTATATAGAATTTTATAACTGATAAGGCAGCCTTGTGGCTTTGTTAAAAAGTCTTTTCTTTTATCCTTAAGTTACTGATAATGTATTATCGGATATATACCTAGGGAAAACTACAAACTTCTATTTGCAGCTTTTCATGGTTTCGTTGTGGGACACTTTGGTGTCTTTTTGAGAAAATCTTCTTTACACTCTTCTAATTGTTTGATTTGCATTTATTCCAAGATTTGCACCAGAAATCGTAAGTAGTAGGTACATTTTCATATCTAGAGAGGTTAAAACAAAATAGTAATTGGAGAGTTACGGCATTATACTCTTGGAATAGCCACTTGTAAGACTATTTACAATAAGCAAGCGACTGAGCACTTACGATATATCTTTCTTCCACTATAAGACACTCCTATTTCATAATCCAGAGACTACCTACTGAGATATTATCAAGGAACCTAGGTCTTGCTACTTTAAGATATCTATTAGGTATACAATTCTCAATTCTCAGTTGCCTAAGATTCATTTTGTCTTATCTAACAGCAGCCATCGAGCTACACTGTATTAATGCTCCTACTAATCGCAATAAATGACTGGTAAAAATACTATAAAAGGAGCCCCTCCAGCTATTTGGGCAGCTTATGCAGTTTACCAGTGTTGTACTGAAGGGTAGCTGCGGATCCTCAATATATTACACCATCAGGGGCAATCATATAACACTTCTGCAAGCTGCCGCACCTACTCAAAACTGGAGAAGGAAAGCATAGCTCCTTTCACGCCCAGAGCAGAAAGGGGCCAATCTCAAAAATTCTATAGCCTTCTCAAGAGGTTATTGATGCCATTTTTATCCAGGCACTTACTACGCCAAACCTAACGGACATCCTCATTAAGGCAGCTCCGGCACTGCAGCTTTCTCCGACCTTCAGACAACTTCTAGGCAGCTAGCAATCTCAACCTTCTAGATCCATCTATCACATGAGCCAGGAAGGCCCATGCTTCCGTTCTCGGGAGGGACAATCCGGTTTGCTACTTCCTTCCTCTGCTATGCCCTTCCTTCCCTCCTCACACCTTTCTTATCCCATCCCCCATACCCTTCTCCTCTCGCCTTACTTCCATCGTGAATCAGTTGCTAGGCATCTTTTAAACCTGAGCTGTGTATTCACAGATCTTTTCAACAACATAACACTGTCTGCCCTTTTCACGCTCATGCCCCAAAGCATTCCTCTCTGCTATCACCACCCAGTGTCTATTCTCGATTGCTCGCAGATCAAATCACTCTACCACTGTTTCAAGCAGTCTTTTTATTTGTATTTGGCTGCTCTGGATCTCACCGTGCCACCGTCAAGTGTCGGCTGCACTTGCAGCTCATCTGCCTCGCAAGACTCCTGAACCGCACAACGCTGGCTATTCTTCAGCCAGACATACTGCTCTCTTCTTTGAAGATGAACCGTGAATATGAGGTAAGAATAAGAGCTATAAGATTGCTTGCATGTATTGACACTGGCTAGGCCTCAAGGGATCGGCACCCTTTGGAGATTATAACCCAACATGTGATGCACAGACATAGCACCGAAACACAGAGTCGACACTGGCTCACATCTCCCGAGTTCCCGCAACCCGAGGAGCTGATGGCAGAATATCCTGCTGAGCTTCCTTCTGGGCCTTCAGATGAGAATCCCTTCGACAAGAACGCCTATCTCGAGTTCCAATACGCCATGAACCGCTTCGAAGGTACAGAGTTGCTGAGGCAAGCTATCAAAAACTTCAGAGAGAGACCACTGAAGAGTGATGGAGATAAATTCTATGTTTATACCCAGGTTAGTTTCATTCTACTTGTCCCTCAAAACATTCACTCAATTACAAAAGGTACGCGTCCAGGGATACCTACTTGCAAAAACCGGACCGGCTTGTCGAATCTCCTTTTCAACTGAATGCTCCGAAACGAAGGTGGTCTGGCACCAATCCAACCGTCTCACCCCAGGAACTCTTGTTGTGTTATCTCCTCGATCGGATAACTTCAACAAGCAGTGCTTTGTCGCTGTGGTTGCAGCCAAGTACCTTCTTGGTGGGCTAGAGCCAAACTTTGACGACGGCGAGGACAATAACACTCCACCACGGATCGAAATCTTCTGGTCCAACGTCGAGACTGCCATGTTTGATCCTTCGGTCGAGTTGGTGATGATCGAGGCCAAAGGCGGCTATTTCGAGACTGTCCGTCATGCGATGGTCGGGCTGCAGCATGCTGCCAAATTCGAGTAGGTTTTCTCTCCCTTTTTCTTTCTAACTCCCATTGTTAATGTGGCAATCAGATCCAAATTCGATAAATACATCATCAATGGGTCGAACAGAGAATGCACTGCCACCTATCTCTCTGAAGAAGGCGCTCTGGTCCCAGAGAAAGCCAGACAGTTTGATTCATCTCAACTGGAAGCCTTTCGTCGCATGACTTCGCGAGAGCTCGCGGTGGTTCAAGGCCCTCCAGGTACTGGCAAGACGTTCACATCAGTTGTGGCCCTTGAAAGCCTTATACGTACACTTAAGTCTGTTCAGGGAGGCAAGGCTATTCGACCCGTCGTAGTCGCCGCACAAACCAATCATGCACTGGATCAGCTCCTCCATCGGTGTCTTGGTTTCAATGCTGTCATCGCTCGTTTGGGTGGACGTTCAGAGAACGAAGACATTGAGTCTCGCACCCTTTTCAACATCGTGAAAGATTCAAAGATCGGGCGTGGCCCTACGCGGGGTGAGAAACTTCGAAAGAGCGTTCAGAGTGAGATCGAAGATCTTTTAAAGGGATGCTTTCCTGCCGAACTCATCGCAGCGGAGGCATTCCTCCACGAAGAATTGATAACCCAAAAGCAGTATGAGTCTTTGAACGACGAAGAGTATGAAACGATACCCATGTCTGGAGGCAACGGACAGAAAGGCGATGAGGCAGTTGATTCCATCAAGGTATGGCTCGGCGGATGCATGGAATGTGACCAAACATACATCTATCGCCCCCCGGAGGGTCAAAAAGAATCCTCAGAGAACCAAGACAGTGTCATTGATGAACCAAAACAGGAAAACGACAGGGACAGACTTTACGGAGACTTCTTCCCTACCAAGTTTTACATGACTGGCTCTGTCCCCTCCAGATATGGCGATGGGGATGCTGTATCCTCCCAAGCCAGCAGATTGCTACTGAAGCACCACGATCTATACGAGATCAAACCGTCACTGCGAGGCATTGTGTACCGTTTACTACGAAAAAGACTCATCAATGCGAGAGTCAAACGGTTTCCAAAGCTTCTCAAAGCTTACCAGGCAGCTTGCGACGACATCAAGATCGCTCGATGTGAGAAGGAAGTCAAAATCCTCACAAGTGAGAAGATCGAAATTATTGGCTGTACAACTACAGGGCTTACGAAGTATCGAGGCTTGATTTCAGCCTTGAAACCTCGAATCCTGATGATCGAAGAGGCAGCTGAGACAAGAGAAGCCAACATAACGTCAGCTCTATATCCCAGTCTTGACCAGATCATCCTGGTCGGAGATCACCAGCAGCTAGTTCCGCAGGTGGATGTCTGTGAACTCGCACGCGGACCATACAACATGCATGTCTCGCTTTTTGAGCGGTTGGTCAGTCTAAACCTGCCATATTCCATGCTCCTGGTGCAGCGTCGTATGGTGCCAGCGATCCGTGAGGTGGTCAATACATTCTATCCCAGACTGATCGATCATTCCTCTGTCAAGGATCCCAGAAACAGAGCTCCAGTTTTGGGCATGGGAAACAAGAGTCTTTGGTGGTTCCACCATGGTTGGGATGAGTCTCGAAACACTGATGATTTTTCTTACTCGAATCCCAACGAAGCGAGCATGATCGTCTGCTTCGTTCGGTACCTGGTTCAAAATGGAGTCTCTCCCGATCGCATTACTATGTTGAGCTTCTACAGGGGCCAGGTCAAACTCCTCCTAGAGATACTGCGGCAAGACCCAACTCTGGCAGCCAAGAACCCGACAAAAGCATGGTCCGTCAAAACGGTAGATGGCTTCCAGGGTGAAGAGAATGACATCGTGATACTCTCGGTAGTACGAAGTGCTCGCCCAGGCTTCGTGAAAAACGAGAACCGAGCTGTGGTCGCTCTTAGCCGTGCGAAGTGTGGCCTGTACGTCTTTGGCAATGCGATGAATCTTGTGAAACCAGGGGAGGATAGCTTTTTCACTTGGGTGGGTGTCTATGAAGTCTTTGAAGAGCAGAGTTGCTTGGAAGATTTCCTTCTTGTCACCTGCGAGAATCATGGACGCGAGACCAGGATCTCCAGCATTGAGGACTGGGAAACAATCGCTGCAGCCGGCTGTGGTGAGCCGTGTACAGAGACATGTCCAGAAGGCCATCCTTGCACCAAGACTTGTCACCCATTCAGGCAATCTGAGCTGAGGTGCGAAGAGAATTGCGAGCGGATCTTGAGTTGTGGCCACAAGTGCAGCTCGTCATGTGGCAATCCTTGCCGTTGCATTCAGCAATGTAGTGTGGCCGCAGCCCAATCAACCTCCCTCCAAACTTCTCGTGCACTAGAACCACGAACGATCATTCCGCCTCTTCGACTTACACGCCCACCGCAAAGCTATGGGGCCAAGGGCTTTCAAGTCACCAGAGGTGGTAGAGGAGGAAGGTCGATGAATGGACAGCGAGGTGGACGGGGCGGAACAGTTCGGCGTGATCCCTCCCGCACTGATTCCTCAACCTCCATGAAATCTTCTTTGGAGAGTAATCGGAGCGCCTCTAAGACCCGTGCTCATAGCGAAAACACAGGAATGTTGCTGGAGCAGTTTGATACCGTTGCTGGAGAGAACATACAAGAACCTACCAGCGACCAAATCATGGAGACGGGATACTACTCCAAAGGGGGGCCAAGCCGTTGGCACGAGAAAATCGCCGTCCAGGCCCAGAAGAACTTTGAATTAGCTCCCACAACATCAACTAAAACCTCTCTTTTAGACAGATGGAGTCCCGAGAAGATTTCGCAGAAAGATAGGGTACTAGGAGAGGAAGCTAAGCGGGTTTCACGACAGAGAAGCCCATGTTCGACCGTTATCAGGACTACATACCGCCCTACCACCATGGAGCCAGATGGAAGTCGGAGATACGGGTTGCAAACCCGTTCGAGCCACATTGATTCAAAATCTTCTCTCACGAGGAAGGAAATGCTCTTCGCTGCCGCTTCTGGTCAATCCATCATTGATCAGCATGACAAGCATGACAAACAAGAGGAGCATGAGAATTACGGCAAGCATGAGAAGCAAGGAGTAGACGAGGAGCGAGTGGTTACTGAGGGTGAAGGGCCCGATGCCGAAGACCTGATCAGTTTTGACTAAAGAGTCAACTAACACAATGATTGCCACGATCCTGTACATTGCGATACTGATGGATGTCATGTGGACTGGCCGTGTCTTGTATGGTTTCGCACTGGTGGGTTGCCAGAGTGTTGAGTGACAGGAGCCACAGGAGCCACAGGAGCCACAGGAGTAGTAAGGAAAAGCAGTGAAACTGATCAACAGCTTACCTGAGAAACAAGGCAAGGGCACATGGCAGAGGTTACAGTAAAGTAGTGGGTATTGGAACTTGTACAAGTACTGTATGTTACAATACAATTGCATTGTGCACAACGTGGGCGATCTGAACTGTGGTAAATCGTTATTGAATTGTGATCTGGGCGATCTAACTACCTAACCAGGTACACAAAAGAAGTCTCAATTCAGCACCGCTGATTCCAACGCCCCTAACAGAAAAGACTAAAATTCCGGGTAGTTGAACGCTTGATTCAGAGATAGCCCATATTCTCCTCCCTTGGCCTTAGTTCATCCGTCGGTGACGTTGATCTCATATCCGATAAGTACTTCAGTACTGGTGCCTTCCCAGCCTCTAGTACCCGCTGCGCTGAGCATGAAGCGGCTGGTCGGGTCAATGTAAAGACTGGAGATGACACCTGCACGGGGAGGGCCAGGGATAATCAAGAAGGGAACGGTGGAGTGCTTGAACGCACGGGTGTCGCGGAGGTCGTAGAGGCGGAGGATATCATGGGAGGCGCTAACTTCATTAGCAAGAAGGAGATGAATAACGGAGAGGAATCGACTTACCAGACGAGGTGACGGCCGTTGACCATGGGTCTTACGGCGGTAACAGCTCCACTGCCGGCAGGGAACTTGAATGTTCTCTGGGGCTCCCAGTTTCTCTTGGCCTTGTGGATGTCGAATTCTTCGACAGTGCCGTTACGACGACCTGCGTAGATGGCATTGCCAGAGGGACTCCAACATGCACCCATGCACCAGGGTGGGACACCATTGCGAGTGCCTATACGCGCGACAGGGTCGGGCTGGCGCCTATCCCAGATACGAAGGTAGCCATCCATGGCGGCGGAGAGGAAGGTTGTTGTAGATGTTTGTGTTGGGTCGTGCTGCGTTGGGGCGTGAGGTGATGTTAGCATGAGAGATGGTGAAGCGGGGGCTTCTTGGGAGGCGGGAGGTTGAGAGTCCTGGGTAGGTTGAGAAGGCTCTGTAGTTTGTGTCGGATCAGGAACGAGATCTACGTCCATAGCATCGGCTGCGTCCTGCGATGTGTCTGGCGGAGGAGGGTCAACGGCGGGAGGAGGCTGTATTTCTGTATCCTTCCCTGCGTCGAGAGCAGCCATGTCGGCAGAGTGGTCCATTGCACTGTCGTGGCCATGTCCAGGCATCATGTCCATAGATTCAGCGCCAAACTCATCATCATCGTTTCCAAAGGGCTGGTCCTCCTTTGTTTCGCCGAATAGGCTTCCTGCATCGCTTCCACCGAAAAGACTATCATGAGCAGGAGATGCTTGGCCATCACCGACGTTGGGGTCGGGGTTGAAATCGGCATTCATATCATCTAATCCTTCTTGAGTCAGTCCATCTGTAAAGCTCCCGCTTGCAATTGGGGCTCCGTTATTGGTGGTGATTGTTGTAGACGGCAGTGGCTCTTCATCGTCTTCAGGGATGGGAGCTCCGTTAGCAGGCCGCAGCTCGAGGGCCGAGATTTGGCCAGCGTTGCCGTCAAAGCTACGGATTGTCTTCCCGGTATTAAGGTCCCAGTCAAAGATATTCTTGTCCCAACCACCGCTTAGAACACTTTTCTCATCCTGTGCCAATGTCAAGACGGACACGGCGTTGGTGTGCTGTTGTAGACAGTGGATTCGTTTTCCCTCATCGTGTCGGACACTCTGCAAGTTGATACCGCCTGACTCGAGACCAGACAAAAGCCACAGAGCCTCAGAGTGGACAGCAAGGGAGTACACGGGAGAGAGTATGTGCTCTTGGTCGCCTCGGCCAGGAGGTGCAGGCTCTTCGTTCTCCCAGTATGACATGAGGATGCCAGCTTTAGTAACGCTGTCCACAAAAGGATGTCTCTGGGCTACGGTCAAAGGCAACTTTCCATTGATGGTGTTGGGGCCATCGTATTTGCGGATGTAGCCATCGGAGCCTCCTGTGATCCAATACCGCAAATCAGGTGTGATAGCCATGGCATTGACACTAGTCGACTGAGGTGCGGCCATAGTTGGTACGATATCGTAAAGACGGGCATTGATGACCTCTGGTCGAGGCTGAGGCCATTTCCTGTGCGAGCTCGGTGAAGGTGTGGTAGATTCACGCTCCGTGTCACCACTGGGCTCGGTCTTGATATGAGTACTCGTCTGGTCATTGGAGTTGGTTGCTGGAGGTTGACTTTCGTCTCCGTCGCCGTCCCCATCCCCATCCCCATCATCATTTGCGTCGCCGTTTTCATCATCGTCGTCGTCGTCGTCGTTATTGTCGTCGTCGTCGCCTTCCGCGTCCTGGTCTTGATCGCCGTTGTCGTCTACATCATCCATTGCCTCGTCGGCGTCATTTTCCCGATCAATGCGGTCATTGTCATTATCATTGTCGTTGTCATTATCGTTGTCCGAGTCGTTTGAGCTGTTGGACAGTCGATCGTCGTCCAAGGCATTCATTATGGATACTAGACAAGCGAGTCAGTTGGGACTTGTGAAAGTGTGATGCAGCACTGGAATGGTTGACACAGTAGAGAGGAAAGTGTTTGGGTTATATGCATACATTAATAAACTAGCTTTTTAACAGGTAATCAATCCAAAGCACCGATCAATACATGGGCAGACCTTTAGCAGTGAGCTGGCTGTCGCAATGGACCTAGAACCGTGCGCGGGGGCAATAGAGCGTATTTGAAGCTTTATGTAGAATCGCAAGTGACTAAAGAACGTTCTGAAGCCTACATAAACCAATTGTTGATGTGGACTGTGGGCTAAAAGGTGAAAGTATTTGTGCTGTGCTGTTGGTACTGCGGGGCGTGATATATATAAAGATCCAAGTCGAAGCTTGTTCGCGTCGCGTCGAATTGGAGTTTGGTGGAAATGGAAATGGGTGGGGCAGGTGCAGCTGCTGCTACCCAAGTACCTTCCTTACTTCCTTGAACTTATACAACAAGGCAACTAACTGCCACTGCAAATTTACAATTGTTACTTCCTATTTGTTCAATTGGCAAGTTAATTTATAACATCCATGGCATAATACTCATTAAAGTCACTATAGGCACGCATCATAGCGACTGTCCTGTTTATCGACTACCTAGGTTAGTACTCAGCAGTTGTAGCCTGAAAGACTTCACAATAGGAAAGAAGGGCACTCATCGTCATTCAAAACAAAAGAAATGTATTGGTTGCTGTATGTAGCTAGTTTGCAGTCTCTTACTGAGACTTTCTCAACATCCTCCTCCTCCCTCCTCCTCCTTTCTGGGCCCCCACACTTCGATTGATACTACTAATCACCAATCCAAGTATTTCGCCAGAAGCCTGGTTGCATCTGTCTACTTTACTAATAAAGCAGAAGCCAAAGACCAGCCTTACATCACTCTCTCTCTCATCTCGTCTTGCTCAGCGTCGGCCGTGTCGTGATCCTCCAGCTCGTGAACTCCCATTGATGTCTCTCGCACGAGATCCAGATGGCCCTCTGTTATCCTGCCCACGAGGGCGCATCGCAATGCGACTGGCACTATCGTCGGGGCCCAAGTCGGCAGAATTGTTAGCTTGATCTGGACCGGGCCAGACGGTCACATGGCTTCCCCCAAATACAGAAGGTTCCTGATCTACACCGTATCGCCTGTCAGGAACCTCGACAATGGTGTTGCGCCAGCTACCGACCCGGCTGCGCGGATTTTCAATGGGTACATGAGAGACGTTTTGCGCTGTGGGCCATACGTTTGAGTCTTCTTGTTGGATCCGAGGTGCATCGCGATGGTTGGCGTAGAGCTGTGGCTCTCGCAGTGACTGGGCACTCGCCTCAGTCCCTCGTCGATTGTCCTCTTCGAATCCTGTCTCGCTCGTACGCTGCCTAGAAGTCTCAGCCATGAATCCATCATCACTAGCTCGCTCTCGGTGAACGACAACGTCGCCTACATCTCGCCGTTCCTCAAAGCGAGGAACATTGGCGAACAAGGAATCGCTGTTAGCATCAAAACTTACATAATCTCGCGATCGCGGGATAGGAATATGAAGTCTCGGCATGGGCGTACGACCCATGATACGGTCGAGAGGCGAGTCTCGTCGCCTAACAGTCCCATGCGCACGAGTCACCGCCGAACTCGAAGAGTGCGACCATGCGGAACGAAAGGGATCCGCCTCAGGCTCAGGCTCAGGCTCAGGCTGTGGAGCTGGGGGGAGAGATCGTCTTACGCCCTCATGGCCACCATCTCCATCCTCTTCGTCTGTGCAGTACCCGGCAGGGACATGGTCGGCGTACTCTCGCCACTGGCGAGCCGTGAGGTTGAGTCCAGGCGGTGCATTGTCAAGACGAGCTTGTCTGTACGATTCAGTATTCCGATGCGGACGAGAACTGTGATGAGAGCTACGACGGGAACTGCGACGAGTAGACTCAGTGCCCATAGTCCACTGCCCGAGGGCTTCTAGGAAGCCACCGGACTTGCGACGAGAGCTACGTCCACTAGGCATTGTGAATGTGTTGCTTGGTTAGTTGAGGTTCGGAAAAGTGTAGAATGTGGTAGGTGTCGATGATCCTCTATAGCTGAAGATCTAAAGGTTTCTTGATCAGGATTTGTGAGTCAACAACATCGGAAGAGACCCCTGGTGTCTTTATATACTTGCAAGTACAACGAGCATGATAAATACAATGAATTGTTCTTCCTAGTGTTCATGGGCATCGCTATTGTCCGGAGGTTTCTGGCCAAACAAAGGACAGTCAGTCACCATGTTCTTTCACTTTGTTCAACAATACATCTTGACAGTTCAACAAGACACCTCTGCATACCTACCTAGGCTGAGGTCATGATGCGATTGAACAGCGGACAGTTACTAGATCCGTCCGTCCTTTCGCTGCGATTACTAGAATTGCAAGTGAAACTAACGTCTCTTGAACAACTAGTTGGTCAGGCACAGCGACATAGTAGTCACATTTCGGGTTTAACACAACCATAAGGGATCATAGCTTGTGACTTGACATGTCCGTACAAGCCAAGTAGGTTCCAAAAGAGATCCCCTCCCCAGTTGGAGTCCAGCATATACGCCGTGTTATGCCGTGACATTCCGTACCGATGCCTTGTCTCAGATGCATATCATTTCACTACATTCCTCACGTAACTTCATAAAGACAGTCTCTTACGCACTTTGTTCATTCAAATCCGTCCCTTCCGGGGTCTCTATTCCTTCCTCTGCCCTATCTTACAGCACCTGGGTTTTCAGCGTCATCGTACGTGCTGCATGCGCATCGCCTTAAATAGCCAGTCCATGACTCTCCAGCAGTCCCTATATTCCAAGTCCATCCATCCCATGGGGTAACTCCCGGAAGATTTTATCCATCAATCACATCAAGGAAACAAAGGACGACAGTGACAGCATTCCCAACTCCACCTTTTTTTAACCAAGGACATGAGAAGCCAATCCATTTCTTTCAGACTGCCGTAACAAGACAAAAAGCAATCCACATGCCCTCACCTGCCGTCTCGATGATGGGGTATTATCATTATCTACTAAAGAAAAACAAAACAAAAAGGAAAATGCTTGCACAGGGATAGCTTTCGCACCGTGTCGGTAAGATTCGATTCAAGGAAAAACGTGGCAACCCCAAATTTGGGTATATGTTGAAGCAATTGGCTCGGTAATGTCCAAAGTGTCAAAGGGTGGCTTGAGCCTAAACTCATGAGGTGACCCGGGGGTCGTTGAAATACTGCACCATGCCCCAGTCGGCTGGTGGTCCGTTATGTTGTTGACCAGGCTGCTCAATCACGGCGCCTGTGAGACTCTCCCAATCATCAAACACCACAGGAGCCGGCGAATACTCGAAGTCCATCATCGATTCACCATTGTCGTGTCCGTGGGATTGAGGTGGGGGTGGTAGCGGAAGCTCACGCTTTTCTAGGGGTGATGGCGCTGGTGGGGGCATCAGTGGTGATGTTGATGGACCCAACGGTGAGTGAGCTGACGATGCAGGCGAAGGCCTTGAAGGCGAGGTGAATTGTTGGGAAGGAACCATTATTGTGTTTCGAAAAGGCGCGGTAAACTGTGTCTGCTGAGGGTCGGGTGAAGGCATCAAAGACTGATGACCTGGGTGGCCCTGAGTGGGCAGTGGCATGAATGACATGCGAGGATCGTGTCCAAAGCCTTGAGGCCCAAGAGAGGCATGAGAATACTGTGGCGAGGGGATAGGCGCTGAGGTGAGAACGATATCGGCAAGGTCATAAGCAACGCTGACGATCCACTGGGCTTCACCTTCGTCGCCAGAAAAGAATTCAAGCAGATCTTGAAGCTGGCCGGGGTTTTCGTTCTCAAGAAATCCTTGGGCACGACCGGTTTTGCTCGGGTGCCAACTGAACTGAGGTCGTCGTCCGTTATACTCAGGCTGCTTGCTAACAACAAGGGCATCCCAGGCCTCGTGGATCAGAGGCTGGTGCAGAAGACCATAAACAACACGCGAGTGCATCCAGTCACCTTTGGTCATGCCCGACTCAAAGTGACGGGCAACATGTTCGACATGACGTTCGCGAGCTGGGTGCAGAGCAGAGCAGAAGCCACAAGCCCAGTACTTGCGCTTTCGAAGAAACTTGACTACTTTCTCGGCGTGGGGGCAAGTCTTACAGCCGTGGCATTGCTTGTGATGCTGATTGAACGAGTTGGATCCCCAAAAGCTGCGGTTGCATCCCGGCTCGGGACAAGGGTACTTGCGCCAGCGCTCGTGAAACTCATCCTCGTGGCGCTTCCAGTCGTACTTGCGCTTGAAGCTCGTTTCACAGGAGGTGC
Organism: Fusarium subtropicale; assembly: GCA_003670145.1. NCBI lineage: Eukaryota > Fungi > Ascomycota > Sordariomycetes > Hypocreales > Nectriaceae > Fusarium > Fusarium subtropicale. Next base: position 40,234 of record QRAA01000364.1, read on the forward strand.
ACCAATAAATGTTGGTCTTGCCAGCTGTACCAACCGGGGCACTCATGGGTCCTAGGCCATTCATGGAACTGGAAGGAGGAATCGGAAGTGGTGCCTGCGAACGGTTACAGGTGGAAGTAGATTGCCATGACATCGCTGACTGTCCCGAGTTAGTTGACCAGATCGACGCATGGCCTGAAGATCCGGAGCTTGTTGAAGAGACGGAGATACGAGGGCGATGGCTGAATGCGACTTGAGGGGGAAGAAACATGGCTGTTTCGTGATCTTTGTAAGCATACATGTCAGCAAAGCTAAGGGGCTAGGGAGTCGACACCACGTGTTGGATGGGGACTACGCACAATTCACTTCCTCAGGGAGGACTTCATGCTTAATCTCAACGGAGGGAGTTGGAGTTGTCGCTGCCGATGAGCGACGAGAAGAAGCTGCCGTGACGGTCTGAACACTGGGCACGTTCGATGTAACAG